>JAIFOV010000107.1:0-89168 GCA_020654155.1 Novius pumilus | reverse complement strand
AATTGCCGCCCGGGGCAATGCCCCCGCATGCCCCCTAGATCCGGCTCTGCCTAATGACAGTTAGGGCCCTTTCATATTAGGATTCGTGAATCGGATTCTCGTAGCCCAGATTCTAATGTTACGTTGCAGCAAATGGAGCCTTTCAGATTACGATTCCGATTCTTTATAGCTTTGGGATTCTTTATTGCTCGGTTGACACGTTCTTGTGTTTTTTGCTCCGGTAGCCGAATTCAAAGTTTACGTTAGAACAAATTAACCTTTTCACATTAGGATTCAGATTCTTTATGAGCTTTCGATTCAAAAACATTTCGTCGATCGGTGTTTTCGGTCGCCGGAATTCTTTACGAGCGGAATAACCAAAACACATATGTGTTAAGTAATTTAATCCCGACTTGTTCTTCACGTTTGTTCCTGTGTCTGTCATCAGAACATTGGAGATATGCCCTCAGCAAGGGATGAGTTATATTATTTTTTCCAAACAGGTTTTGGGGTATTGTAACAAACGGCGATAAAAAACTAAAAGTAGTTTAGCTGGTGATAGAAGGGTTCATTTAAGTGAAGATGAAAAACTATTTCACGAATCGGAATAACAATTTATTTTCGAAGTACAGGAGTAAATTACAACCTTTCAAAGGCGAGCGCAATGACCGAATGTCCGGTCCCGCAAGAAGGGAATCTTTGTTCCCCTAGCAGGTACCGTTCTAAAACTGGGCGAACGTGACTATTTAGAAATTCCGAAATCGGGTAAATAGTGCCGACAATTGGTGCACAACTTACCCGATAAACGGACGCTACAGTAGATTTGGCAAAAATATTATTTGTCAGTTGCGAACGCTAACGGCAATGGAGAACACGTATTTCGATATTGACAAGTTCATTTCGTTAATTCACCTGCATCCTGTAATATGGGATACTAGTGACGGAGATTATTCGGACAGAATTAAAAAAGAAAATGCGTGGGCGGCTGTTATGTTCTCGATGTATGGTGACGAAGCGAAAACGTGGGATGAACAAGAAAAAACAAAATAGGTAAGTGAAATTATTAATTTGAAAAATTAAGCTATAATTATTACATGTATTTAAAAAAACGTCGAAAACTTAAATTTGGGAAATCCCTGATGATTGTCATGGCAATGCATCGTCCTCCACGAAATAACGTGCAAAATAGTCACGCACCATTGTCGGAGCACCTCTACCAGGATGTTCAGAATTATTTTCTTCGTTGTTAGAAATGAGACCAGTACAATGTAGCGTTTCCTTTTGGGAATAACCATCCCTAACACGCACAAAGTTGTGCAGTATTACACATGCTTTCACAATAGCAATGGCTAAATCCATTTTAAAATGCATCGGCCTATGGAAAATTCTCCATTTATTGCTTAATATGCCAAATGAACATTCTATCACTGTTCTTGCTCTTGACAGGCGATAATTGAAGATCCTTTTCTGATTGTCTAAATGTTTACCGCCGTATGGTCGTAACATTGAATTTGTAAGTGCAAAAGCTTCATCGCCTATTAGAACAAATGGCATCTTTATATCATTTTTGTCTGGCAAAAATTGCGCATTCGGTAAATCCAAAGTCCCCGATTGTAGTTTTTTATTGAAGTTCGAATTGTTAAAAATGGAGGAATCACTATTTTTTCCATAATCACCAATATCGACGTAAGTAAAGCAATTATTTGCGTCACAAAATTGCTAGCAATTGCAGAGAAAAATAATTCTTGTAATTATAATATAGTGATCCGCTATCTTGCGGCTGTACAATGCATACATGTTTCCCATCAGCTGCACCTATACAGTTGGGGAAGTTGGTTAATTTTTTAAATGTTTCAGAAATTTTCAACCACTTTTCTTCATTGGGCATGCACAAACATTCTTCTTTTAAGCAGTTCCATATGGCTTGACAAACTTGTTCTATTATACCACTAATGGTAGAAATGCCCATTCTATGGGTATAATGCAAATCAGTCATCGAACACCCAGTGGCAAGATATCTACAAATAAGAATGTAGTGATTATAAATTTTATTTTTGTTTTTGTATTAGGACGAATGAATTTTTATCTATTCGAATTGATAAAAAGTCGTATAATCTATTAACGAGTATTAATACCACTTCTTTTTCCCCTCCAGCAAAAGAACTTCTGAAAAAATGGAAGAGCCTACGAAATAGTTTTGCAAGAGAATTGGCGAAAAGAAGAAAACAGCCTTCAGGATCTGGACGAGCGTGGAGAAGTTATGTTCATTTTGAACAATTGTCTTTTTTATCCCAGAGCATGCGAAATGCCGAGTAAGTTTCCAATATACCGACATATATTTGCAATCTCTCCTTATACGACGTGAGAGTTGTGTATATAGAATTATGTTATAAAATTAATGTCTGCATTATTTTCATTTCTTTTGTACGAAAAGTCATTTTAAATTTTTTGTATTTAGGGTCCATTTAAACATATCGGACAATGAAGATGAAAATGAGGAGAATATGGATGTTTCATTCAATTCTGAACGTCCCACGAAGAGAAAAAGATGTGACCCCGGAGAACAATTGGCAAGTGTTTTGTCGGAAAATTTAAGAAGGAGACAAGAAAAAGAAGACGCCCTAGAAGCAGATCTGGACCGTCTTTTCTTCTTGTCACTTGTACCCGATTTTAAACAATTGCCAGAAGAAAGGAAATCGGCGGTTAAAATTGCTTTTATTCAGGCAATTGAATCGGGGAAAATCCCTCCTACTACTCCCAATTTTCACTTTCCTCCCATGCCATATCCATATGTTTCTGCTGAGCAATACCCCTCTCCATACCTAAGAACTAGATTCCGCGACGACAACCCATCTACGAGTACAAGCGACAAAAATTTAATTTAGAAAAAAGTGAATTTCTTTAAAATTAATAATTAATATTACATCATTCCTACTTATTGTTTTGCATTAATTTCTTATGTAATAAAAAGAAAATTCTATAAAGCATTGATTATCATTGGTTACATACCTTAATGTTACACACAGTCTTTCTTTGGGCGAAATGCATTTTCTGAACCGTGTGTCTTGCGTCTGAATAGGAATTCGTATTTTCTCAAGCAATTCTTCAAATGTAGACTGCGTCATGCGAAAGTAATTAAAAAATTTCGTCGAATCGTCCGTTAACTCTTTGAATAACAAAGCTATTGTACCTTTTTCATCACGCTCTTGATTTATTTTATGTACCCAAGTTTTCCTATTTCTTTTCTATT
This sequence comes from Novius pumilus, assembly GCA_020654155.1. Classification (NCBI taxonomy): domain Eukaryota; kingdom Metazoa; phylum Arthropoda; class Insecta; order Coleoptera; family Coccinellidae; genus Novius; species Novius pumilus. The sequence continues at coordinate 85,939 of JAIFOV010000107.1, read as the reverse complement.
TTTCGTGAATAAATACCACAAACCTATCACTTCTAATTCATCCATGTTGCTCTTGTTAAAATCGAATAAGGAACGCAAATATGGGTATGGTATATTTCATAACGAGTGCGGAAAGTCGATGATTTCATGAGAGTGTCAGTTTGACGAACGAGGCGAAGCGAAGCGGAGCCGAGTGAGGCTAGACACGAGCAATGAAATCTGACTTTCCACGAGTAATGAACGACATTTTCAGGCGACCACAAAATGGTATTATATGATAATTACTTTCAGAACACACAATGAACGTTTCGACCCAAACAGAACTGAATAATTCAATCTACTGCGTCTAGATGGCGTTGTAGAGAAAATAATAGATAACTTCATTTGTTTATGTCATTTCGTACCTTCCTTTCAGATTTGTCAGCAATAATTTCCACGAGTTTAATATTTCTGGAGGGATATTTTTCACTTTGCATGTTATAAACGCGAATCGAATCAAGTTAAGCTCTTCGTTAATAATACGATATGTTCCGGTAACTCGTTGGCCTTATAAATATTCAATGGGATATACGAACTAAACTTTTCATTCACTTCTATCTACTTGGCGTTGTTTCATTTCGATGTCACCACTTTCCCGCACGGATCAAACTGGTTTTACCCGTGCGGGAATAACATTCCCGCACAGTTGCACGTAATTGTTAACTTTCTTCGACAGGTAGGCGTGGCGATATATACCACTTTCTGACGTGGTAGCCTGAAAAATAATTATATGAGAGCCGAGCGCGTTAAGTGGAACAATAATAAAAATAGAGTGGGGTAACGCAACGTCAACCGTTCGAAATTCAGAATCTGTAATATGAATATTCGTTTGTTTATTAAACAAATTTTATGGGAATCGGATTCAAGAATCCTAATGTGAAAGGGCCCTTAAACCAATTTAAGGAATCTAACATGTCATTAGCAAACGATGATAACAATAATAATAACAACAACAAAACAACAATGTGGTTTTTTTCCCTTTCGTTGTTATTCGATAAATAAATAAGAAATGGATTTAATCGATCATCGCATGAACAAATTTTCCAAATTTAAGAAGTTGTCATAAATGACAAACATGTGATGTTTTTTTCCCAGAAGGTACGTTCGGTTGAATATGACCAACATTTTATGGCGTATAAAATTAATTCGAAAGATTTAGGGTCGTTTTCTTTAATACGAATAGAAGACATTATTGGTCCATCTATGCACTTTAGAACAACCAGTTTTGGTAAAACCATGAAGTTGAATGCATAAGAGGCAACTCTTAGCTGAATTTGAAAAATTTTAAATAATTTTCGATTTTCAAATTACTTGTACATTATATTTTATTATCATCTATGTAGTTATAAATTATGGCTGAGAGTAGAAGATTCAATGAGGAAGGCTTGTTAGCTACACTTGGGAAAGTGATGTACCAACAAGTATGACACTCCAAGCACCAATCGATGGCACCTCGAGCCCTGCGTCGACAAGCGATGATTATAGGATCAATGATATATCAGGCTCCTTTTCCAAAGAACATATAGAAAATTCCGAGGACAAAAGACGGCAAGATCTGACATCGTTATTGGCCAGTTGGAATTTGGAAAATATTTTTTAAGTTTTTTCCTGTAAGTACGATTGATTATCATCAGAAATTTCATTTATTTCACTGAATTTTGGACTAATTTATGACAACAGGTTATTTAGAAAGAACCGATGAACTCACTTTCCACTCTTTGTCTCACATTTGAAAATTCTGTCAATTCAGGATGAAACGATCCATCCATATTCGTTTCCCACTATTGCACAAAATACCTAAGTTATCAAAGGCAACAAATATTTAACAAATCAATTAAAATTTTCACGAACTGTGAATTTTTATTTTCAGCGGAGAAAGTTTATGTGGACGTACTGAAGGTAATCAACCAACATCATATCGAAATGTTGTTAAGAGAATTCGATATGGGCACAAAAATCCTATTCGAGCATAAGTTAGATGAATGGCGACGTCACATTGAGATGCCCTTGACTTCTAATGAATCCGTCAGCAATTCTTCACTTCTGGTTAGTCTTTCTGATCCCGCTGAGAGTCCATCGAAAGAAATTCGTTTTACACCATATTCGAAAAAACAGATTCAATCACAGAGGGATACATGCAATATCTCTTTGGATTGGATAAAACGAGAAATGGGAATATCTTGGTGGAATACTACAAGAGGTTCTCAAAGTTTGAGGATGAACAGAGATCTTCTCTTATTAACACGATTTCCCAGTTCTTCGAGGTAAATGGGTCCAGCATGTCATTGTCCACCAGTTACCGACTAGAAAGGGAAATTGTGGATCGTTTTCTATCTGAGAAATTGGTGAACTAATCTTGTTTTATTAGAATTTAGTATAATTTAGATGTTCTTTCAGGAGTACTATCGTTGTGGAAAACGTGAAAGAATATACAACAAATTCCACAACTCAACCGCCGCATTCAGGACAGCAGTATCGAAAGATCTGAAAAGAACACCGCATTCCAACAAGAGTTTGTCAAAATTTACAAAAGATTTTGGTTAGAATGGACAAATGACAAATGTCTGACTGATAAAATATTCTATTTTAGTACCCCAAAAAGATTCTGAATCTTGTTTGCGAGCGCTGAAATATGATAATTTAACTGCAGATCAGTTCGAACAGTTGGAAGGCCTGCAGCGAAGCTCGATTACACAACATAAAAATTATGCTACATCATGGAGCTGAGACCTGAGGGGCCTCGTCGACGCCCATGAGCCGAATACACTGGAAGAACTCCGCCGTAAAGTTCGAAGCCTAGAAGGGACGCTTGAGGCACTGAGACTCACTGCTACCCCTACCACCGGGACAATGAAGCCACGGACGATCAACCCCGCACGGGACGAGACGCCCGCTTTCCGCAGCAATCGGCCGCCACCCACTGCCTGCAGGTACTACCAGGGCCAACATTGGAACAAGGAATGCGCGAACCGACCCATTCAGCAGGTGGAAAACTAATAGGCGGCCGGTGCCATTCCTCTCGCCGACCGCGCTCCAACCCTACAGTCTCGCCAACCCTTGCTGCATCAGCCACCGAGAACAACCCCCACATCTGGGTCTTCCTGACTGGCCAGCTACGCCCCGCCCTCATCGACACGGGGGCCCAGGTAAATCTCGTCAGCTCTCGGCTTGTACCCAAGGGGACGAACACCGAGGACAGCGCTGTCGGCCAACTAACCACCATATCCGGCGAACACTTGACTTTGGCACGCACCGTCACCTTGCCACTGACCATCGAAGGGCATCAGAGCAAAGCCACGTTTGAAGTAGCAGAGCATGCGGCCGTCGACCTCGTTCTAATATAATATATAAGAGGTAACGACCGTGATCGGTGAACGTGAACGTATACAATGGATCAATCTAAACTCAGAAATGAATTAAAATGGCTGAATAAAGATGTCTTGTTGGATATACTGATGAATGGAGGCATCCCTGACAAGACGGCTGTAAGTGATACAGTGCGCAAATTTGTTGAAGGGCAGTTTGACAAAAATTCGGTGGGAGGTGAAACAACGAATGGATATAACCTCAAATCTGTGATCGAAACGGAACAGCTGAAGGCAAGAGTGAAAGTTATTAGAACGTATGGCGATATTGAAGGATGGACGGTAAGGAGTAAGTTGAAGATTGCTCCGGAAAAGACGGAGCTGTGCATTGTGAAGGGAGGGAGGAAGGATAGGGAGATAAATGTTAGTCTGGGAGGGGTCGAGGTTAGGTCAAAGCATCACTTCAAGTATTTGGGGGTGATGTTGGACGGAAGATTGTCGTATGTGGAGCATGTGAAGTACATCGTGGGGAGGGTGAACTCTAGAGTGGGAATGTTGGGTCGGGTCATGAGGAATGTGGGAGGACCGGGATTTATGAAGAGAAGGATTTTATATGGGGTGGTGAACAGCATGCTGCTGTATGGGGCTCCGGTCTGGAAGTCAGTTTTGAAGTACTCGAAGTATAAGCGAATGTTGATCGGGAGTCAAAGGAAAGCTTTGCTGAGAGTGATCAGTGGATACCGTACGGTTTCCGCGGTTGCAGCACAAGTTGTCGCTGCGATACCGCCAATAGACCTGCTTGTTGGGGAGAGGTCTTTTCTGTTCACGGTGCCAAACAGCCGATTGCCCGGGGTGAAAAGGATGGCGCGGAAGAAAGTGGTGGAGAAGTGGCAGAGGCTATGGAACGGTGTGGAGGGGAAGTGGACTCGCGTCTTGGTCGGAGACTTGGTGGAATGGTGTGGGTGTCCTTTTCGGAGGACATCCTACTATTTCACACAGTTTCTGACCGGGCACGGTTCCTTCGGAACCGCGTCGAATCGGCAAGACAGGAACGGATCTTTGTTGGGTGTGTGGAATCGTGGATAGTCCTGAACACGTGGTGTGGGGTGCCAAAGGTGGAGAATTGAGAGGAGGCGGTGATGGCAGAGCTGGAGCTGGAACAACTTCCCCCTCCGTCTGCCATCATTGGATTTATGATCGGGGATGCGCGCAGGTGGGGTGTTGTGTACGAGTTTGTGTGCGGCATCATGAGAAGGAAGGAACGTGAGGATCGTAGGAGATAGCAGGAGCGGGAACACGAAGTGACAGGACGAACAGTTGAAGCTGGGGAGGAGGATGAGGAGAGATCTTAGACCTGGGTTGGCTGCGTGGGGGCGGTTGAGGAAATGGACGCTATGCGTTCGGCCAACCTGCCCTCGTGATGCGCAGAGAATGTCCCTTGCCGAGTTGGGCATAACATCCGCCTGAGTCGGTGGGGGACACGTAGGGTTTTAGTGGGTAAACCTGGTTGACGGGTGTGCCCTGCGCCCATTCAGAAATGATGTCCTGGATGGGGGTGGGGGATGGTCGTCCTCCAGGGAGTCTCACACTTCCCCGGATGAGACAAAATTCCCGGGGAGTAAGTGCGTAAAGCATTTCCCTACGTTAAAAAAAAAAAAAAAAAAAAAAAGAGTGAAAGTTGCAGAAGTGGAAATCTCAGCACTACGAAGGTTAGTAATTGAACTGGAACGTAATATCAGTCAAAATACCATAATTCATCTCTTTTCTGGAAATAGTAACTCACTAGGGAAAACAACATCAAGCGGTGTTGCCGGTGCTATACCGAAAATGCCAAAACCTGAGCAAACGATTCAAAGGCAACAGCCTCAACCAGCTACTAATGTAGATGATACCCCCAAGAGCTCTGACAATTTGCAGAAACCAGTAAAAGGTCATCACACCAGAAATAGACCCAATGTAATTGTTGGGAACTCGTTTGCTGAGTCAAAAAACGACAGATCGTTCGCTGCTGTAACTAAAAAGGCTTGGTTTCATGTGGGCTAAGTCCAAGTGGGGACCGATCCTTCGAAGATAGAAAATCACTTAAGGTCCAAGTTTCCAAACAGTTCATTCACCGTAGAACCACTATCTGAAAGAGATAACGCTCAAAGTATCTCTTTCAAAGTGAGTACAGACTTTGATATACTAGAACAAGTCAAAAACCCAGCAATATGGCCACAGGGTATCACGATCAAACGTTTCACCTTTTTTTGTGGACCAACCAACACTGTCAAACAAGGTTGTTCCTCTATCGATGGTTAACTTAAATATCAGAAGTGCAAGGAACAAGCTCTCCGAGCTCGGGCTATCGCTCCATTCTTTGAACTACCCCGAAGTGGTATGCCTCTCTGAAGATGAGATCAACTCAGTCATCTTAAATAACTACAACCTTTTTTTTTTTTTTTTTTTTTTTTTTGACAGAGGAAAATGCGTTACGCACTCACTCCCGGGAATTGTGAGTCATCCGGGAAGTGTGGACTCCTGGAAGACGACCATCCCCACCCCATCCAGGATATTGCTCCTGAGTGGGCGCAAGGCACACCCGTCAACCAGGTTTACCCACTAAAACCCTCCGTGTCCCGCCCCTTGTCGCCACGATGTTCAGGCTCGGAAGGACGGAACATCACGAAAACTTTACCCACGGGGTTAGATGGGGCGGCCGAGCATACCTGCCCTTAACATCGCCCCACCCCCTTGCTATGCCCTCATATTGCCCAGTTACCGATCACCCTTGTTCTAACCGGTCCTCCCGCTCCTTTGTTTCCATAACGCTTGTGACGTAGACATATAACCGACGCCACTGTTCCCTTCCCGCCAACATGTACGGTACAATTTCCTCCACCGGCGGCAGGGAAGACAAACCCTCCGCTGCCAAATCCTCCTCCAGTACCGCTCTCTGAGCAATCCATCTGGAGCAATGGTAGAACATGTGCTCCGGGCTGTCCGACACACGGCATACCCGACAGATGTCGCTGTCAGTTTTGCCTATCCTGAACGTAAACGTCCCATACGAGCCATGCCCGGAAAGGAACTGCGTGAAGTAGTAGTTGGTAGTCCTGAGGGGACTACCACACCACCCCCGCAGATCCCCCACCAGTCTCCGCGTCCAGGATCCAGCCTCATTCCATCGCTCCTGCCATTTGTTCATGAGCCGGGACCGCGCCATCCTCCTCGTACCCGGCAGGTGCCCATTGCCAACAGTAAACAAAAAGGACCGTTCCGCCACCAACAAATCGATGGGGGGGGTAGCCGAGATCACTTGCGCAGCTGCCTGCGAGACCGTCCGATACCCGGAGATCACTCTCAGGAGACACCGTCTCTGCGCCCCCATCAGCCTCTCCCTGTGCCTGGCAACCTTGGTTGCGCTCCTCCACACAGGAGCCGCGTATAGGACGGCACTGTGGAAGACCGCGCTCAGGATCCTCCTCCTCGAGTAGCCCGGGCCTCCCAGGTTCGGCATCAGCCTACTAAGCGCCACAGCCCTCGTCTCCGCTCTGGCAACCGCGTCCTGGACATGAGGCCCAAACGTTAGTCTCTTGTCGAAGAAGACTCCCAGGTATCGGATCCTATCGGATGCCTCCACCGTAAGGTCTCCAACGCGCAGAACGGCATGTCTCCCCGACCTCGGCCCTTTTACCACGCACACCTCCGTCTTTGGCAGCGAGACCTCGAGGTGACTCCGCCCCATCCACTGGATCACACGCTCCATGCACTGCGCCAACCGCTCCTCTAACGCCTCCCTACTCCTGGCCGGCACGACCAGAAGCAGATCGTCGGCGTAGGCAACAGGGGTCACGCCGTCCGGGTATTCGATCTCCAAAACGCCATTGTACAGAAGGTTCCACAGGGTCGGTCCGAGGACCGAGCCCTGCGGCACCCCAACCGTACACTCCAGAACACGACCCCCGGACACCTCGATCCTTCTACCCCTAAAATACGATCTTATCGTTTCGACAACGTACGGGCACAGGTCCAGCGTCTCAACCCTCTCCATGATAGTGGGCCAGTCAGCAGTGTTGAACGCATTCCTGACGTCTATCGCCAGGAGCGCACACCACCTTTCCTCCGTCTGGCCGACATCAGCCAACACGGCCCTCATGGCAGAAAGAGTAGAGTGTCCCGGCCTGAAGCCGGTTAGGTGAGGTGAGTTGAAGTGAGAGGAAGCAAAATTTTTGCTCCTCAATTTTTTCAAAATTTGATGTGATTTTTAGTTCCTAAAATGTGTTCGCAACTTCCAGCTGTTGTGTAAGAGTGTTTTGGTTGTTTCTTACCATTAATTGGAGTTGAATACATCGAATAGGACGAAAGAGGTACGTTTTTGAATATTCAATTTGAATTTAAATTATTTTTTGACGTGAATTGTCAAATTGATTATTCTTGTCATTTAGTTGGTACTAAACGGAATAGCCACGAGTTGGTTATTTTTGTGTACCCTGTTATGGATTGTATATTAATGAGCGTGTATTTTATACTGTGGGTTTTTAAATAAGGTACTATACGGAATAGCCACGAGTTGGTTATTTTTGTGTACCCTGTTATGGAGTTGATATTGATGAGCGTGTATTTATACTGTGGGTTTTTAAATAAGGTACTATACGGAATAGCCACGAGTTGGCTATTTTTGTGTACCCTGTTAATGTTGATATTAAGGTTCGTGTGTGGGTACTATACGGAATGGCCATAAGTTGGTTATTTTTGTGTACCGTAGTGTAAAATGCATTGATTCTGATGTATGCTTTGCATGTCTTATGTGGGAGAAAAAAAAAAAAAAAAAAAAAAACTTTCTATAATCTTTCTTTCTTCTTTCTTCTTTTCATTATCTTTTAGTTATAGCCTTGCAGAGGGCTCTAAACAACTGCAAACAAATATTCTATGATATGGGTAAACATAGAAAAGAATGTACCGCCCAGGGGAGGGATACCCCAGGGCCGGTAGTCGGGGGTGGTGGAGCAGGCCCCCGGCGACCGTTAACGGATTCCTGCGGAGGAGCCCCGGTTCGCCCGGCCGGGGTCTCTAATATTGCTACGGGTGGCGATAGAGAGTCCGCTAGAGCGGGTCTGCATGAGGGTGACGGCGCCGTTTCAATCGTGGACTCGGACTCCGAGTCTAGTTTCGTTGTTTCGGCCGTGGTGGGGGGTGTTCCTAGAGAGCACAGATCGAGCTCTGTAGGCGATCGCCCCCACAGAAAGGGACGCATACCGGTGTCGGCCAGGGCGCCCTACAACAGGCAACCTTGCCTCGAGGCCATGGAGATTAAGGAGGGCATCGAGGCGGTGCTCAAGATAGCGGCGGAGTTCAAGTCGTTGATTACGAGGAACACGAGCACCGACCTGAAGGCCCTGCAGCTCCAGTTGTCGAGGGCTGTGGGTGCCTTTAGGAAGCACAGCGTCGTGAAATGGGTGGAGGAGCATCAGTTTCTTCCAGAGGAAAAACTGATGGTAGATACTGCGACGCAAACCTCGGTTTGCTCGGGGCAGCCTGAAATGGGATCATCGAGAGTGGTAGAGCTCACTAGATGTTCGGGGATAGAAGAGTGGAGATCTCTACTTCAGAAAGAGTGGGATGACAGCGTCTTCACGAATACCGAGCTGCGTGAGTCGATAGAGGACGCTGAAATAAAGGGTAAGCTCCGAAAGGTGTGGATGTGCGGCGAGGGGGTCGACGCCTGTCGGGATATTCCTGAAGACCTGAGGCGCTCGACGGGCGCGCTCGCCGTGCTGGAGCGGATGAGCAGAATACGGGCGGGTGACCGGAGTCAAAGGAGGGACGAGAAATTCGTTAGGGTTTCGTACGAGGACGACGCAGAACTGTACGACCTAATCCCGAAGATAAGGGAGGAGGTTCTCGACAGTCCCACTCCGGTTTTCTATGGTCCTGCGGGAGTGGACTCTCTTCAGCTTCGCAAGATGCTCGAGTATGAGTTCCATGGAACCGACTGCAGAGTTTTGGTTGTGGCATCGCCGGAGGGGGGTGGAACTCGGGCTTCTGCTAGGAGATCGTACGCCATCGTGGTAGATATGGGTCGAGAGTCCACCTACCAGGCCACGCTGAAGGAGGTTAGGAATGCGATTAAGGAGGGAGACGTCGCGCATGAAGTGCGCAAGATAAGAAGCACCAAGGATGGCAAAGTCCTCATTGATGTCAGGAGGAGCGACGCCTCTGCCGGCTGCGTCCAGAGGGCGCTGGGGGCCCATGCGGCCACGGCGTCCGGAAAGGTGCACCGCCTGGGGGAGACGCGTCCTGCTACCCTCCATATCAAGGACCTGGACGCGATCACTGACAGGGACGAGGTGGTGAACGCGCTCCGTGATGCGTTAGGTGGTCTTGATGTGACCAGCCTGCAGGTTGGCAGCTTGCGTCCCATGGCGCGGGGGCTGCAAGCGGTCACAGTTGTGCTTGGCCGGGCCATGGCGGACAGGCTGCTAAGCATGAAGGACTTGAGGATCGGAGTGGTGGTTGCAAGGGTGGAAGAACGGCTCGAGGTCCGCCGATGCCACAGGTGCTGGGGGTATGACCACGTGGCCAGAGGGTGTACCGGTGATGACAGAAGGGTGCGTGCTTTAGGTGCGGCCAGGTAGGGCACTTTGCGGGTCAGTGCGTCGGGGAGAGGCGGTGTCCCCTATGTGACGAGGCGGGTCATGCTGCTGGCTCGGGTGGATGTCGCATCTTCCGGGAGCGGCTCGAGATTGCAAGGCGTGGAACGGGCAGTGGTAGAGCTAAGCCGAGGCCGGTCCGCGGAACCACAGACCGCGCAGAGAGTTCATCCTCGAAGAGCTGACGAATGCCGCTGCTTGGTGTGGCAGTGGAGTGATTCTAGACTCCACGACGGTGGTGTCACTAGTCAAGATCCTAGTCATTAGAGTTAAGTTTTATATATACTCTGTGTCCGTCTTTAACTTATTTCTATGTAGTCTGCGTTCTTTTTTATTTCTGTATGTCACATGGGCCACGTTTCGTGTCCCGCGGAGGGCTGATATTCTAGATGGCGTCGACTGACCCCCTGGGGCCCGAGGTCTCTGGGAGTCGCTCTCGCGGAGACTTGGTAGTACTCCAGGCCAACCTGGGGCGGGCAACGCATGCCCACGATTTTCTGGGTGAGGCTGCTTCAAGGTCGCACGCGGATCTGTTGGTAGTCTCCGAGCCCAACAGGAGGATCGCTTCCGGTAGGAACTGGATTATGGACGCCAGGGGAGACGTAGCGATCCACTTTGCGACTCCCCGTGTTAGCATGGGACGCGTTGTAAGGGGCGATGGATCCCTATTAGTCGAGATTTGCGACGACCTGTGGGTTGGCGCTATGTATGTCTCGCCGAACGTTGCCTTCGATGCCTTCCAGTCGGTGGTAGATCAGTTTTTGGAGCTGTGGGCGCCGGGTGGAGGTACTGCTTTGGGGATTTCAATTCGAAGTCGAGCCTGTGGGGCTCGCCAACTGCAGACGATAGGGGGGCGTATGTCGAGCAGTGGCTGGCGCAGCTCGACCTGGCGGTGCTGAACGACGGGTCGCCCACCTTCCGGAGGGGGACGACCCTCTCGCATATTGATGTGTCCGTGGCCTCCCGGAGTGTGGCGGAGCGGCTGTCTGCATGGAGATCCTCTTTCGAGAATCCTTTCACGCACCACTCCCACATTTACCTCCATGTGGGGACGAATGGTGCGCGTGCCCGTGGGAGATCTGGCAGGAGGGTGCTGTCGCTCCCGGAGTTTAGGCGCAGATTGCGCAGCTTGCGGACGGAGCCCTCCCGATTTTATGAAGACGTTTTGGCGGTAGCGGCAGACTGTGTCAGGACCGTCCACGGAGCAGTGGGTCCTGTGAGGCCGGAATGGTGGACAGAACAGATGGCCACGGACAAGAGACGGTACGACTGCCTGAGGAGGAGGGAGTTCCGCGGGATTGCGACTGAGGAGGAGGTTGCGGAAAGAAGAGCCCTGAAGAAGCGAATGAAGTCGAACGTTCGGGCGACGAAGCGGGAAGCATGGAAGCGGCTGATTGGTGATCTAGAGAACGATATATGGGGGGCAGGCTATAGGCTTGTTGCGTCTTCCGTGCGAGGTGCCGGGCTGCCTCCCCTGTCAATCAGGAGGAGAATGAAGATTGTCGCTGATTTGTTCCCGACATCACGAAGGAGAGTTCCGGATGGTCCGGGTGTGCCCGTTGGGGTGGCACCCCAATATTTTTCAGAACGTGATCTGGGGGCTGTCCTGGCCCTTGTTAAAAACAACAAGGCGCCTGGCCCGGATAAAATACCGGCTGAGGCGATTAGGGTGCTGTTCGAGGAGCATCCAGAGGCCCTCCTGGGAATGTATAATGACCTCTTGGAGCGCGGGGTCTTTCCCGATCCCTGGAAGTTGGCGAGGGTGGCTCTGATCCTGAAGCCGCGGAAGGATCCTGGGCTGTCGTCGTCATACCGCCCCATCTGTTTGCTGGACACGATGGGGAAGGTGTTCGAACGACTATTGCTGCTCAGGGTTCATGATGCGATAGAGGGATGTGAAGCGGTTTGTAAATAACTACAACCTAGCCAGTTATTACTGCAGGAAAAGCAAAATCGTTGGAAAGGTTGCTGAGTCTGAAAAGGATGGAACTTAGAGATCAATCGTTTGAAGCAGCCGCCATTAAGTTGGTATTCAGCGGTTACAAAGTAAATATCCGCTGCCTCTATCGAAGCCCTGATGCTGATATGGATATTTTCTACTCCTGCTTGGAGGAGCTTATGATAAAATTTGGTGGCGGCCACTCGTTCTTTACTTCAATCTGGACATGTTTTCCGGTGCAGAGGGGGGTAGGGAACTGCTGAACCTTTTTCAAGCCTACGGTTATCAAAAGAAGTGGCAGCCCTGTTGAAAACCGGTCTTAATTAGCCCCTCAAATTCGAGCTTCTGTAGAACGGTGGTCGTAGTGAAGAAACCAAACGGCAAGCATCGCTTCTGCCTCGACTACCGGAACCTCAACGCCATTACGGTGACCGAAGCCTCCCCGTTGCCGAACATCGGCGACTGCCTCAGGACCTCACCGCCCAAGTCTTCTCCATTCTCGACCTTTGTAATGGATATTGACAGATCCGGCTGGATCCCGGGAGTAGGAAATACACGGCCTTTGCGACGCCAGACGGTGCTCTATATCACTTCAACGTGGTGCCATTCGGCCTGAAAAATGCTCCTGCCACGTTCCAGAAATTCATGACACAGAAGGTCCTTGCAGGGTTAGACTTCGAGTCCGTCTACTTGGATCATGTAATCATTTACAGTAACACCTATGAGGAACATCTGGTACACTTGCATCGGGTATTCGAGAGGATCCAGCAACATGGACTGCGGTGTTCCCCCGAGAAGTGCGTGTTTGGATCACAAGAAATCGGGTACCCTGGTCATGTGGTGACAACTCGGGGCAACCGCCCCAGCTCGAGAGCCGTCAACCAAGTCCTCAACTATCCAGCGCCGAACTCCCACAAGACTCTCCGCCAGTTCCTGGGTGTATTCGGATGGTTACCGAGTATATTCCGGACTTTGCCGCCGTCACCGCGCCGCTCACTGACCTACATAAATGCACAAGATGGCAACATGGCAAACTTGCAATGATGAATTGAGTAGTGAACTCAATCGTCTAAAAAAAGAATATTTAGTTGAAATTATTGTGAATCGTCAAATCGTGAATTCCTCAAAATATTAACGTGAGTGAAAACTTAAAAACCTTTATAGAAGGTGGAATGAACCCACCGGTTGTGAGAAACACACATTCTGGACAAAGTGAGGTTAGTCTCAATGAGTTTAAACATAAGTTTGAAATGACACAAATTCGATTGGAATGTTCGAATAGACTCATTGGAGAGCTAGAGCGAACCATAAATCATCAAGAAACGATCATTAGTTTGTTGAAAATAACAAATAAGGGTGAAAATCATGTTTCAACTGACAATGTCTCCTGCAATAATGTCAAAGATGAATCAGATGTTGCCATTGTTGACGAAAATTCAGGTCAAACTGAAATCACTAGAAATGTTGATCTGAAGAGCAATGTAGCTAATGTTGTAGCTAAAATCGATGAAGAAAATAAACCTGAAGTTAAAGGAAGTTCAAACTGGACAAAAGTTAACTCTAACAAGAAGAAATTACAGAGACAAAAAAATCATTCTATAATTGGAGGCTCAGAAGAACTTGGTGACAGAACATTAAATGCTGTTCCAAAAAAAGCTTTCCTTCATATAACTCGACTTGACCCTACTACAAAGTACACTGAAGTAGAAGACTTCCTCAAAAAATCATTTCCAGAGGCGAGATGCAACGAAGAAAATTTGTCTAAGTATCAGAGGGAATATGCGTCCTATAAAGCATCAGTTCACCTGAGTAACTTGGAAAAGGCGATGAACCCGAAAATGTGGCCACAAGGAACCTTAGTGTCACAGTTTTTTCATCGCCAGAGAAGGGAAACCAGATGTAACATTTAAGCCGGATGTTTTATCCTTAAATTGCTGTTCACTAAATATTAATAAAATTGACTTTATAGTCCATGATTATATATCGGTTTATAAAAATTTGAAATTTTTATGTTTTACAGAAACTTGGAGCACTTATGAGTCAGTTAAATCTTTTATATTTCCAGGTTTTCATAATGTAACGAGCTACTCAAGGTTGGATAGCAAGGGGGGAGGCGTTGGAATCTGGGTAAGGGATGAAGTAGGTACAGTTGTAGAACCTATTGATCTCTCGCAATATTGTTTTGACAAGGATATTGAAATATGTGGTGTTCTCTGGAAACCGCATCAAAAATGTAGAACAATTATCCTAACCTGCTATAGGTCACCGTCTGATAACTATCAGAATTTTTTGTTTGTGTTGACTAATATTTTGGATACTCTGTATAAGCCGGGTACTACTATAATTCTCAATGGCGATTTTAATATTGATCCTTCAAGGGATGCGAAAAATTATGTAGCACTTAGTCAGTGTTTATTGAGTTACAATCTAGTTAATCTGGTGTCATCTCCAACCAGAGGGAAAAATATTTTGGACCACCTGTTTTGTAATTTTGAGAGTCCGGGTGAGTGTAATGTATATGACAATCAAATATCAGATTATAGATCCATTCTTTTTGACTGTGGTGTTGCACAGAAGACTTGTGGGCCCAACTATAGATACTCTAGAGATGTAAGTGAAGTTAATATATGTAGACTACGGGATGATCTTCTGGCCCATGACTGGAGCACTCTGGAACGTCAGAATGATCTAGATACAGCATTTGAAGAGTTTTACAACTCGTTTATCTTTTATTTTAATAAACGTATGCCATTAAAGAGGAGATTAAGGTTAAAACGGAAATATTGGGTGAACAAAAGACTTAGGGATTCTAGTGACAACTTAAAATCTCTATACAGTTTAAGCAAAAAATATCCTATGCTTTCTGAACATTATAAAACAAAAAAGAAGATACACACCGAACTAGTTACAGAGGTTAAGAAGTCATACTATCAGAATAAAATAATACAATCTGAGAATAAAACAAAGACAGCCTGGTCAGTGACCAAAGAACTAACTCAACATAGTAGTCGTAATGTGGGCATTGTATTGGAGGTTGATAATAATGTAATCCAAGAGCCTAAGAAGGTGGCTGATCACTTTGCATTGTGCTTTAGAGATGCACCTCTTAATGTAATCAGAAAAATTGCCCCAAATAATCTGTCTGATAATTGCATCCCACGGAATAATGCGACCATGTTCTTGAAACCAGCTGCACTAGATGATATTAGATACATAATCACCAAAAAACTTAAAAATAAGAAAACCATGGGTCCTGACGGTGTATCATGCTTTTTAATCAAGCGAGTGGCTCAGGCTTTGTATGATCCTCTTGCATACCTTGTCAATTTGTCGTTTGGAGCTGGAAAATATCCGTCAGCACTGAAAATGAGTTGTGTTGTACCAATACATAAAAAAGGTAATAAACAAAATGTAGACAATTACCGGCCCATCACACTGGCACCTTGCTTTAGCAAGATATTCGAATACTGTTTCTTAGCCCGACTGGAAAGCTTCTTACAGAAGCACAAAATAATAACCGGAAATCAACATAGATTCCAAAAATCCAAGTCAACCTCCACAGCTTTCGAGTCCTTCTATAGGAATCTGGTTAGATGCATTGAGGACGGTGAGTGCCCTGCTGGGATATTTTGTGACCTCAGCAGGGCTTTCGACTGGGTTCTGCACAATAGATTGCTGGATAAAGCAGAAAAATATGGTATAAGGGGGACCGCTTTGACGTGGATCCAGAGCTATCTTGGGGGAAGGAAGATGTTTGTCAGGCTTGGCGACACCTCCTGTGAGAAGGAGGTTCACTCATGTGTTGTTGACGTTGAGGTGGGAGTGCCGCAGGGCTCAATTCTGGGCCCTGTGCTCTTTTTACTCTATGTCAACGACATGGAGAAGAGTGTCGGTGGAGCACCTATTCTGGTGTATGCGGACGACACATCACTTATAATATCCGACAAAAATGAAGGTGCTTTGCGGGAGCGTGCCGCTCGGCTCCTGACGGATTTGAATGGTTGGTTCTGTAGTAACTCCTTGTATTTAAATAGCTCCAATGCTATTTGAGATTCCATAAGCCACAGAATAGGAGATCTCTGGATATGAACCTGTCTGTGGGAGGTAATGAAATATCAAGACAAAAGGAGATGAAGTTTCTGGGAGTTGTACTCGATGACACCTGTAGGTGGAATGGTCACTGCCAGGAATTGGGTGGAAAGCTAGCATCAATGTGCTTTCTAATAAGAAATATTAGACAGGTTTTAAACATGGAACACCTAAAAATGTTTTATTATGCTCAGGTGTATTCACGACTGAGCTATGGCATTTGTCTGTGGGGCGCCTCCGCCTCTTCAAGGGAAATTTTCTTGCTACAAAAGCGAATTATTAGATGCATGCTGGGTGCGCCACGCACACAGTCATGCAGGCAGTTGTTTAAAAATTTGGATATCCTGACCCTGCCATGTATGCTGATATACGAACTATGTGTCAGTGTATTCTGTCATGGGCAAAATGAGTTAAGGGGTAGTGATTTGCATGATTTTCACACAAGATACAAAAATAAGTTAAGAGTCCCTTATGTTAGAACACAGATAGGGTCTAGGTTCCCAGCTGTATTGAGCCTTAGATTGTTTAATGGGTTGCCGGAGGTAATGGTTTTGAGTCCAACCTTGGGTAGCTTCAAGAAAGAACTTAGGAGATATCTTATTGAAGGATGTTTTTATTCCCTTGAAGAATTCTTTAATGCATAGTTTTTCTATTGTTGGATGATAAATGTTGTTTGTTTTGGTATCCTATATGTTCGTTTTACACTTGTATGTAATGTTTATCTAATATTTTTTGTAATGTTGACGGATCCTACATGACTTATGTCATCTACGGAATAAAGAAGAGTTATTTATTTATTTATTATTTATTTACTGGCGGCCAAAACTAAATGGCACTGGACCGAGATAACCCAAGCAGTCGTGGATCTCCTGAAGGTCATCCTTCGAGAACCGATAACGCTGCACAGACCCGACCTCACGCGACCATTCATTTTGCAAACTGATGCAAGTGGCCGAGGCATGGCAGCGGTGCTCTACCAAGAGGGAGCACAAGGCGAGCGGCAAATCATTTCATTCGCCAGCGCCAATTTCAAACCCGCCGAATCCCGGTACCACGTCAACGAACAGGAGTGCCTCGCTATAGTATGGGGAATCCAAAAGTTTCGCCATTACCTCGAGCACAGAAAATTCCTCCTGCGAATCGACAATCGTTACTTGACATGGCTGGCCAAGAGCAGAGACGACCGTGCCAAACTGACCAAGTGGTCACTCCTCTTACAGGAGTATAGTTTTATTAGTTTATTAGTTATTTATTAGTTTTTAGTTTGGAGCACGTCCCAGGTATCACCAACGAACTCCCCAATCTGCCCTCCAGGGAACCAGAAATCGACGACTCTCGCCCCGATATGGACGACCCACGGCTATTCACCTCGACCGTGGCAGTGGGACAGGCACAACCCGGCCCATTAAGCGCCCCCGATGCTCCAGAACTAGTCACCCAGAGTCAACCCGAGACCAAGGGGTTCCAAACCTTGGTTTCGGACGTCCAAGAGGCCCAGGACCAAGACGCCGATGTCCAGTCAATCATACGCCAGCTGACTAATAACGAACAGCGCGCGCCCAAGGACTACGTAGCCATAGATGGACACCTGTATCGGCGCAGCGGGGACCACCTACAGATTTTCGTGCCACCCTCTGTGCGTACACATGTCCTATTCAACTGCCACGACGCTGCAGTGGCAGAACATTCAGGTGCCGAAGAAACCCTGAGGGAAGTCCAGAGCATCTTCTTTTGGTCCGCATCCCGCAAGGACTGTACGGCGTATGTATGCGGATGCTTACTGTGCGCACAGTTCAAACGCAAGCCACCTGGGCCAGCAGTCCCCCTACGTCCGCGGCAGCCCACCGCGTCCTGGGAGACCATGGCGTGTGACCTAGTGGGACTCTACGAAAATAACCTCAAATTTCACAAGATCTCGGCAAAAAATTGAATTTTGTAGTTTTTTGTTCGAAAAATGTCTAATATATTCGGAAATTCCTAAAGAATGAATACTTTTAAGTGATTTGCAGTAAAAAAATTTCACGAGAAAATTTTCAATCTAAAAGAGAAAGAGAAAATTTAGTGAAGTTTGGGTTTATGTTGGAAAACACCCAGGAACAAAATTTCACACTTTCTGATTATCTACAACTTTTCTGCAGACTATTTTTTGAACTGAACATATGCTTTGTTGGAAATTGTAAAAAAACGATCTCCAAGCATAAGAAGCTACGTCAACACCCCTTGAAAATTAAATTCTCTTGGAATTAAATTTTCCTTTTTTTCATATTTTCACTTTTGTCTGCTACTATTCTAATTGGCTCAATACGGAATTATCCTCGAGTTAATATCAAGTATCCTTCCAGAACTTCAATCTGGCTTAAGGCCTTGTCACTCGACCAACACGGCTTTGCTGAAGATTACTAACGAAATTGACTGTGCCCTTGATGATGCAATGATGACCATATTAGTGTTACTAGATCAGAGTAGTGCCTTTGACCTTGTAGAGCATAGGATGATGCTACCAAAGTTAAAATTTATTGGGGTTGAGGGAGCTGCTTTTAAATGGTTTCGGTCGTATTTGATCGGTAGGGGTCAAACGGTTAGGATTAAAAAAAATATGTCAAATGTCGAACAAAATTCCTGTGGCGTGCCTCAAGGCAGCGTTTTGGGCCCTCTGTTATTCTCGGTTTATATGTTTGACTTGTGTGAAATTGTTAAGCACAGTAAAATTCACATGTACGCGGATGATGTCCAAATATATCGATCTTTCCCGGTAAGTGACTTCGCACGCACCTTAAATCGAATAGTGATCTTGAGTATGTATCGGTTTGGTGCAAGGACAATGGCTTGAGGCTAAATACGGGAAAGTCTAAGACAGTTTTGGTGGAAAACAGAGCTCTACTCTCTAATGTACAAACTGAGGGATACCATATGAAAGTGAGGGGTGATATGCTTGATTGGGAAAAATCAGTGAAAATGCTTTTGACATAATGGCTAGTGTTTTTAGAGTATTAAGAAAACCATTATAGTCGATCCTGACAAAATTGATTGTTTGTTATGACTTACGTTGATTTGCATAATCATTTAAAAAGAAGCGGATCATCGCGGTTCATGTTTGCGCATCAAGACACGTTTGACACAGAAGAAGGGGGCACATTTCAGAAGGTTCATGGCGTGAAAACAGAGAATCTATCTCATCATTACTACCTATACAGATAGTTCCCAGAAAGGCATCTATGGATTCTGTAGATATTCGTGAAGAATTTGCTGAATATTTTGTTGGCGAAGGCAAAGTTTCATGACAATTTGATCGTAATTAATGCTGTAATTATGCTTGGCTCGTCAATTTGATGTTAAACTTTACTTCGGATGAACCAATGTCTGCACATGTAGTTGAATGTTTAGAAGACTGGACTAACACCTTCAAGATTGTACCCGAAATTGTCACTCTTCAAAAAAATTGGGATAAAATTGTAATCGATCATATCATATCGAACTCTCCAATGAAATCGGACGTGGAAGTTGCTATAGCAAAAGCTCTGGAAAGGAAAGAATCTAATTCTTGGTTACACGCGTTACCCTCTAGATGCTTAGGTACTCTCCTAGATAATAACACCTTTAGGATAGCAATTGGTCTACGCCTTAGTTTGAAGATTTGCAAAAAACATATATGTTGCAAATGTGGCACTATAGTTAACGAATACGGAAGACATGGATTAAGTTGCTCGAAAAACCTAGGCCGTTTCCCACGACACCAACAGATCAACAACATTATTTTACGAGCTCTCTCCTCTGTTAAAATCCCCGCCAGGTTAGAACCTACTGGCCTGTCATCAGAGAACAACTTACGTGCGGACGGAATAACTTTAATACCCTGGACTACAGGACAATGTCTCACTTGGGATGCGACCTGTTCAGACACAGTTGCCCCTTCACATTTAAAATCATCTTGTAGTGGTGCTGGCAAAGTAGCAGAAGAAGCAGCAAAAGTCAAAATTCGAAAGTACAGATCCCTAATTGAACAAAATCTGATTTTTGTTCCATTCGCTATCGAAACCTTTGGTCCTTGGTGTGATCAGGCATTAGATTTTGTTAAAAAATTAGGAAAATTGATAAGTCAACGAACAGCAGAACCTAGAGCAACTTGTTTCTTGATGCAGCGGATTGGAATTGCAATCCAAATTGGAAACGCAACATCAATCATGGGAACATTCCCGAAAAACAGCCTCTAGATGAAATTTTTTATGTACTTAGCAAATTTTTATAGTGTTAAATAATGAATAAATTACTTAATTTCAGCAATATATCAAATAATATAATTTTGAACTTCTGGGTTTCCACTAATTGCCTTATTCGATATTAATTGTCTTATTCTGTATAAATTTATTTTCTACTAATGCCTGAATTAAAGGAAATGAAAAATGTGTTTCCTATGTGACGGATTCATAAAAGTGTTTCTCTCACAAATTTTTGAAAATTTCAAAGAACCTCTGTGTCTACATTTTTTTAGCAAAAAAGGATGATTAGCTTCGAAAATATGCGTGTAAGCGAAAAAAGCTTCAACCAAAAGTTGTTATGAGTGTCAGCAGAAAAACTTCCAAGAAGAAGTTTTTGAGAATCAAATTCTACCTACTACAGCAAAAATTCTAATTCATACAAATAGTCTGAGATTTCCGGAAAATTTTGGCAGAAAAATAATGTCGAAATGGAATTTCAATTGTGAAGATGTCATTTTTCGAAATTTTGAGTTAAAACTTCTTTTGTTAAAAATAACAATAATAACGGTCTTTCTAATTTTTCTATACCATTTGAGTGGAATGAAATATCAAATTTCATCGAAGATGACAGAATAATGACAAATTCAATAAAAAAATTTTTTTTATAGATATTAAACTTTAGAGAGAATTTTTTTTTTTTTTGATTAGGAAAAATTCTCGGATGTTTCTTGCTTTTTTGAAAAACACGACCAGCCGGCATTCATCGTAGCCAGCCCCGGCTACCACGACAAGTTCTGGAACTTTGATAATCCAGTGGCGCCCGACAAATCATACACGTAAATAATCCGAACGAAATAATGGGGAAAGGAAAAAAGACCGCAGCCCCATCAACGCCCGATAACTCCACCCTCGAAGAAAACTGGAAACTCATCCCGGCAATGAGGGTTTACCAGCGCAAACCGCCGACGTTCTCCGGCGAGCAGCTCAGTGCCCTGAAGAATTCCTCAAACGGTTCGAGTCCTACGCCGCAGCCGTCGAGATTACCGACGAAAATGAGCTACAAGAATTGCTTGTCACGTGCTTGAATGGAGAAGCAAAAATGGCGTTGAACTACTTACAACTGGAGAGGCTAACCTACCAACAAACAAGAAAAACCATCATACGACAGTTCGGCAGTCCCACAGTCATTCGAGAACTCAAGAAAAATTTTGAACTTAAAACTCAGGGCGAAGAAGAACCACCAAACGGCTTCATTATGACCAAGGAGCTGGAGAGCAAACGCCTGTACCCGGAAGAAAGTGACGAAACACGGACCGAAAGAATAATGGACTTGCTGTGGCCAGAGCTAGCAGCACCGATCCGCCCCCATAGGCCCAGATCCACGGACCAACTAATAGACCTGGCTCTCGAATTATATCCAGTAGCTCGGTCAGTGAGGAAGGGGGTACAGGCAACCAAAAACTCGAGCCGAGCCACAACTTCCAAATCGCCCACAACCGAAACCCGCCTGGAGAAAGGGCCACGTGAACCACCACAGTGCCACTTCTGCCCGGGACAACACCAGCCAGAAAACCAATAGGCGGCCGGCACAAGCCCACAAGCCGGCCGCAAACCAATCCGACGACCACATTGGCAGCCACCATCAGCGATTCCCCAAACAGACCCTGCCTGCGAATCACGTTGGCAGCCGAAGTCGTCCTCGCTCTTGTGGACACAGGAACCCATGTCAACATGATCAACGCCGAGTTCCTACCAGCGGCTGCGAACGTTCCACCATACGTGGAAGCCACAGCGATGCTCTCCGGCGATTCCCCCGACATGGTTGGCGAAACCAACCTAAATATCCAACTGGAGGGCCTACAGATGGCGGTCCAATTTTCGGTGGTCCGCAATACAACAGTGCCGATTATCCTGGGCATGCCATGGTTAGCCCAACAAGCCGCCGTCATTGACATGAACAGGCGATGCACACACGTCTGTACAGAACAACGCCGAATATCATACTGGTCAGAAATCTGCAGAAAACCGGCCGCACCGGCACCCGAGCTTGCCAGCGACTTTCCGCCGATGCACCAAGACGAATTCCGGAAACTCTGCCAGCACTTCGCCGACGTCCTGGTGCAGTAACTACCCAGACCAGTAGCCTGACCCACCGGATCATACTAACCGACCCAGACAAAGTCGCCTACACCCGACCATACCGAGCGACCGACACAAAGAGGCGGCTCATAATGGAAGTGGTACAACAACTTCTACGGGACGGGCGCATCCGGCCATCACAGTCGAACTTCTGCAGCCCAGTGGTGGTAGTGACCAAAAAAAAACGGCAAACCGCGACTATGCCTCGACTTTAGGGCACTGAACGCCATAACAGTGAGCGAGGCGTCACCCTGGACCGGCGCCAGGGATACTGACAAATATTCCTGGAAGAAGAGAGCCGGAAGTTCACCGCGTTTGCGACACCTCGTACGAGTTTAACGTGATGGCTTTCGGCCTCAAGAACGCTCCCTCGACCTTTCAGCGGTTCATGACCCAGCAAGTGCTCGCCGGTCTCGCGTGTGCCACCGTGTACCTGGACGATGTTATAGTTTTTAGTGATAGTTACGAAGAACACTTATCCAATCTTCATTGTGTCTTCGAACGGTTGCAACAGCACGGACTACGTTGTGCGCCGGAGAAGTGCCGGTTTGGTGCCGAGAAACTCGACTACCTCGGACATATAGTTACCGCGCACGGAAATCAACCGAGCCCCTCACACGTACAACAAGTGCTGGAGTTGCCGATCCCAAAAACGCGTAAGGAAGTGCAAAAATTCCTCGGCACCGTCGGCTGGCTGAGGGAGTACATCCCAAACTACGCGACCCTCACGGCTCCCCTAACCGACCTACTCACGACAAAGAGGAAATGGAGATGGACCAGCGACCACGATGACGCCGTAAATACCCTCAAAGACGTCATGAGAAAGCCGATTACGCTGCACCGTCTAGACCTAATCAGACCATTCGTACTGCAAACGGATGCCAGTGGGCAAGGGATGGCAGCAGTCCTTTATCAGGAGGGGGAGGATGGACAAAAGCAGATAATAGTCTACGCCAGCGCGAAGTTCAAACCTGCGGAGACGCGCTATCACATAAACGAACAGGAGTGCTTAGCCATAGTCTGGGGCGTGCAGAAATTCAGGCAGTACCTGGAAACCAGGAAATTCCGCCTCCGAACGGATAACCGCTCGTTGACTTGGACGAGAGAGCAAAACTCACCCGCTGGTCCCTGCTGCTCCAAAAATACGACTATGATATCGAACACGTCCCCGGAGCAACTAACGAACTGCCCGATGTACTGTCCCGGAACCCGGACAAAGATGAGACGCGCCGAGACCTGGAAGACCAGCGCCATTTCGCTTCCATGGTTGCCGCCACCGACGCCGTCCCAAGCACCTCCCAGGGAAATAACACAACCCCCGCCGACGAAGAGCCCAGAGATTCGCCCCCCATAATCCAGGTTGTGATGGAAGCGCAAGACAATGACGATGACGTCAAGGTGCTGGTACGACAACTGGTGTATGTCCAACCTGCGGCACGGTTGTGTACACCATCATCGACGGGCATCTATACCTCAGAAACGCCGGAGGAATGCAGCTATATGTGCCCCGTCCTGCCAGGGAACACGTCCTCTACAGCTGCCATGAATCTGCACTAGCCGGCCACCCCGGGGGGGACGAAACGTTACGTGAGATCCTGAGCACATTCTACTCGCCAACCATACGCAAGGACGTTCAGAAATACGTTAAAGGGTGTCTTCTGTGCGCCAACTACAAGGCACGAACACAGCCACCACAAGACCCATTACGTCCGCGGCAGCCAACTCAGTTATGGGACACCGTGGCCGTTGATCTGATGGGCCCGTATGATAAGACACCTCAGGGTAACCGGTTCATCTTAATGCTGACGGATCTCTTATTGCGATGGGTGGAGGTATTCCCGTTGAGTGACAGCCAAGCAACCACCATCACCCGGACCTTGGAAGACGAAGTGTTCAGCCGCTTTGGATACCCGAAGAGCGCCATCTCGGACAACGGACCCCAGTTTACCAGCACCCACTGGCTGATACGCTGCCGAGATCGTTGGAAGGCCGAACATTGGACCACAGCGGCATATCACCTCCAAGCCAACCCTACCGAACGACGCAACCAGGAGGTCAAGAAGGGGCTGCGTCTCCAACTACACAACCGGCCTGCAAACCAGTTGGACCGTGTGCTGCCTCGAGCTCTGTTCACTATCAGACGAAGACAAAATGAAGCAACACGCCAGAGCCCAGCCCTGATGTGACTAGGAAAAAACTTGCAATTACCAGAATATTGGCGGACCCCAGAGCCGCCGCAAGCCACTCCGAGACCTCGAAACCGCCTGTTACAGGCCTGGGAGCACCAGAGAAACTACCGACAGCGCAGGGAATGGGCCTCTTCCAGTATTCATCCCAGGTCAGGAGGTCCTGATCCGAAATCATTGCCGAGGCTGCCTCCTGACACCATGGACGGGCCCCCACAAAATTAAGACGATGGCCGGCCCAATAACCTACTACGTGGACGAGGGCGAAAATATTACCAAGCGCCACGTCTCGGAGATACGCCCGGTCCCAACCCGCCAGCGACTTAGTGTGTAGTTTTAGTTAGGAGTTTTTGTACATGGAAAAAACACCCTCGCTTTTCCCCGACGGGAAAAAACTATTGTAAAAACAGATCGCTCACATATACCCTGTTGGGTGGAGTTAGTGACTGATATTCCGGTTTCTAGGGCATAATTTCTCCGCACTAGCCCACAGGGTATAAAAAGGCCCCCTTTCCGACCGGATCGCATCCATTACCATTGCCATTGTGGAAACCGTAGTCTTTTGTATCGCAACCTCCGATTCCCAAATCACCGCAGCTGTGCGCTGCACGAAGCCCTTAGAGATTTGCATCTTTTCCACCCGAACCTTACCTTTTGAACCACCCGAAATCTTGACGCTCGAAGGTAAGGAATCGTTTTGTTCCCTGCTCATTTTTCCCGCCGTGCAGAATTCTGTAATAAATTGGCGCCCAACGTGGAGCCAGAGCCAGAAGTGAGCGTGGAAACGCGCTCCCACCAACCACCAGCGAACCGAACCATACCAGCCGGCATCTAACCACAGTTCTGGGACTACAATTAACCCAGTGGCGCCCAACCAGACCATGGTCAACACCAGATTAAATCCAACCCTCCAACCATCCACATCAATGGCTAGTACATCTTCATCCTCGATGGAGGAAATACTCGAAAACGTTACCAGGGCTCTCCTTCTTTTGGTCCCGAGAGAAACCGTCCCCAAACCGTCATTCGACGGACACGAGACCTCATGCCCCGAACTGTTCCTCAGACGTTTCCGAAGTTATGCAGATTCCCAAAAAATCCTTCCTGAAGCCCGGACCGAACTCCTACTCTCGTGCCTTACAGGTGAGGCTAAAACACTATTTTCGATTTATGAATCCGCGAACGTTGACACTGAAAAAATCGAAGAGGAACTCATAAGTTTATTCGGGAGTCCTATCGTTTTACGCGATCTCCGCCGTCAGTTCGATCAGGTGCGTCAATCGGAAAATGAAAACATTGCCGCGTTCGTCCTCCGTAAAGAAGCGCTCGCGAGGCGAATATTCCCAGGGGAAAGCGAAAAATCAATTGTCGATCGAATTTTGGATCTCATTCGCCTGGAAACGCTCGGCCTACTGCGCGCATTTAATCCGCGGACCATACGCGAATTGATTGACCAGGGGAAAAACGTTGAATTCTCTCTAAGCGCGATAAGCTTCTCGTTACCATATCGTCCTCCGCCGCTCAGAGAAACGACAACACAGAATGTCCCGAAACCAAAAGCCGAACCCAAGACGGGTAATAATGATAACGGTCCGCGAAATCCGTGCAGGTATTGTCGAGAAATGCATTGGCACTGGCAATGTCCGGTCACGGCCGCACGCTTTCAGAGAAACTAGTTTCTCTTTTGCTTCTCCTCGACGATGCCCAAATGTCCGTGAATTTTCTGATTGTCGATAAACCAGCCGTTTCCCTCGTTCTCGGAATGCCGTGGTTAGAAATAGTACATTACACAACGTGGGACGAAAGTTGAAGTTCCCTCCCTGCGTAACATAACACCCAAGGCGAAGCCGAGGGGGTTATATACGCAGGGATGGGCATTCGATTTTCGTCCCAGAGTGGTGTATACTACTTTTCTCCATACCACGTCGAAAATACGGCTGAAAAAACCTTCAAAAAATATAAAATATCATAACATAACGTATATACGTAGGGAAATAAATGAAAAAAATGATTCGAATGCCCGCCGGCATTTGCGACACGAGCGCCAGCGAGTGTTGCTGGCCGGAGGCGGGCATTCGACACACTGTCTTTGTTTGTATCTCACGCATACGTGTTACTATCAGTAGTACTACTCAAAAGGGTACAGCACGGTAAGCATTGTTCCTGGGCCGAGAAGATTTTTTGGAATGATTTATGTGGAGTGATTGGTCTCGCCTGGTGGATCATTTTTGTCTATGGCGACGACTTCCGATAACGCCTACCTTCAGAGTTATAAGGTGTGCTTTATGGCCGAAAATCGGCGACCCTCGAAATCTTAAAACAGCTCTAGCTCCAAAACAGTTGGAGATAGCATGTCGCGCTTAGTGTCATTGGAAAGCTAAGGAGAAAAGCTACAAGATAGGCATCCTGGAAAAAAAATTCAGTCATTTCATCAACTTTTTTATTGAAATATCCAATTTCTGGCGGCAGAAAAAAATCGATAGATTCATTTGAAAGACCTAGATCCCGTTGAGGTTGATGGATGCCACTTTCATAATAGTTACACCTGACTCTAATCTACATGCGCGTGAAGTTTCAGCCCGATCGGAATAGTCCAAAGGGTAGAACTAAGTGTTTATCCCCCCGGGAATGACCTATGCTGGGATATCTTGGCTAATAATCGAAGGTAAAGGTACAACGTTCAGGGTATGATCTAGTAGAGTTTTTTAGTGTTGGTTTTAGAGTATCGCTCCGGGTTTGATGCGGAATGCATTAGTCTTCGTCGCTGTCTTGGTCGATAACAGGAACACTGGCACTATTGTGGAACATGCCGTCGAGGATCGCCGCCGGTCTGATGATCTCGGAAAGATACCGCGCAAAAGATAAGTAGTACACAACGGCCTCAACATGTGAGCAGCAACCCACAGTGCGTTTCCCGTTTGGGCATACCCAGAAGTAGCGCTTGACTCCTCTGTCACCGATGAAATCCGGGATGTAGTCGATGTAGCACCTGTACTTCGATCTTTTCTTGTGACGCGACGGCGCTTCCAGTTTGAGAAGATAGGTGTCGTCACGATGATACTTCACATTCAAGTTGTTGTCAGTCGTCAGCATCTCTGCGAGATATGAGACCGCCTGAGAGAGCTGATATGTTCCCGTGAAGAAGATCTTCAGATCCCTCTCCGTCATTTCTGGGAAACCGGGAACAGAATCAGATGTGACTATTCCAGATTCGTCACGAAAATCCGATGGGCTGTGGAAGTAGTTCACGGAATCATCATACAAAAATATTGAATCCTGGACCATCGGATGGACAACGACATGCTAAAGAAGATCGGAGTTCTAACAAGAATCGCTTGCTTTCTGAACAACACCTTCGGAAAACGTCTCAGATCGGACCAAACGATGTTCGACGAGTTGCAGGACGTATGCTAGAACTCCGATACGCCTCGAACATCCTGGCTGAAGAGGCTGAGCAGAAGCGGTGGCATTTACAAAGAGAGAGAACATGGATCCCCGTCACATCTGATTCTGTTCCCGATTTCCCAGAAATGATGGAGAGGGATCTGAGGATCTTCTTCACGGGGACATATCAGCTCTCTCAGGCGGTCTCATATCTCGCAGAGATGTTCACGACTGACAACAACTTGAATGTGAAGTATCATCGTGACGACACCAATCTTGTCAAACTGGAAGTGCCGTCGCGTCACAAGAAAAGGTGATACATCGACTACATCCCGGATTTCATCGGTGACAGAGGAGTCAAGCGCTACTTCTGCGTATGCCCAAACGGGAAACGCACTGTGGGTTGCTGCTCACATGTTGAGGCCGTTGTGTACTACTTATCTTTTGCGCGGTATCTTTCCAAGATCATCAGACCGGCGGCGATCCTCGACGCCATGTTCCACGATGGTGCCAGTGTTCCTGTTATCGACCAAGACAGCGACGAAGACTAATGCATCCTGCATCAAACCCGGAGCGATATTCTAAAACCAACACTAAAAAACTCTACTAGATCATACCCTGAACGTTGTACCTTTACCTTCGATTATTAGCCAAGATATCCCAGAATAGGTCATTCCCGGGGGGATAAATACTTAGTTCTACCCTTTGGACTATTCCGATCGGGCTGAAACTTCACGCGCATGTAGATTAGAGTCAGGTGTAACTATCATGAAAGTGGCATCCATCAACCTCAACGCGATCTAGGTCTTTCAAATGAATCTATCGATTTTTTTCTGCCACCAGAAATGGGATATCTCAATAAAAAAGTTGATAAAATGACTGAATTTTTTTCCAGGATGCCTATCTTGTAGCTTTTTTCCTTAGCTTTCGAATGACACTAAGCGCGACATGCTATCTCCAACTGTTTTGGAGCTAGAGCTGGTTTAAGATTTCGAGGGTCGCCGATTTTCGGCCATAAAGCACACCTTATAACTCTGAAGGTAGACGTTATCGGAAGTCGTCGCCATAGACAAAAATGATCCACCAGGCGAGACCAATCACCCCACATAAATCATTCCAAAAAATCTTCTTGGCCCAAGAACATTCCTTACCGTGCTGTACCCTTATCGTTTACGATGGATAAGGCAGGGAATTTTTCCTCTGACGAGTCTTTTGACGAGGCGGAAGTTTTGAAAGATTTTGACGAGGAAGCCGAACTTATTATTAAAAGTGATCTTCTTCCAAAAAAGTCGTGCGATCGGTATTTGTTAGTGTATAATACCTTCAAAAAGTGGCAGGACGACCATCACGATTCACTCTCCACGTCCCTACAAAACAATCTGATTATTTATTTTAAGGAGTTACAATCAAAATTGAAACCCCCAACATTGTGGAGTGTTTGGTCTATGCTGAGGAAAACATTATCCACCCACGATGAGAAAGTTGCACTTGGTTACGTTGAAAACTCAATGCACGTCAGAAAATATATATAAAGGGACTGTCCACGCATCAACGTCAGGAACTACCAATCCACAACCATCAACATCAGCAAACTTAGAGCCACCACCAGCGATTCATACTCAGGACGAACACAACCACACAACAACATCGGATACTTGTCCATCTAACAATCTAGATGAGCTGGCAATAGACTGGGGCGACTTCGCAGAAGATTTTGATATGTCATCTATCAAGCCGGTTGCTTTTTCACCCAGGTTTGCCACTGCGACTGGTAAAGCCATTGCGGTTCCAAAAAATACACAAGTGGCACACATGATGGATCTACCGAGTAAATCTACTGATGAGGTGGGCATGCGATCAGCACCAAAGCAGCACTTCCTCGACAAAAAATCTGTGAAGCTTCAATTCTGTGATGGCATCAAGCATGCTGATAAGAAGACGAAAACTGACATCGACGGAGAGAAAGTGGCAGCTTCAACCGCATCTGTCGTAAGCAAACAAGAGTTAGAAGTGGAATCCGGAGCAAGATTTGAGAACTGTATCTTCAATAACTGCACTTTCTATTTTCCACCAAACCCTAGAGAATAATTTAAATCTTTATGTAAATTTCTAAGTAAGATTTAATGTTAATTTTTACAAAATAAACCTGAAAAATTTAAAAAAAGATCAACCTATTTGTTATTTATTTATTTGTGTTTACTGGGTTATTATTTTTCTGCTTCAGAAATTATTAGGCGGGAGTAAAAGTTTGTCGCAGGGAGTAAAAGTTAGCTTCGACTGAGACGCCCACAGATGGCGCCGCCAGGGAGAAAAAGTCGTACTTTCTTCCCGGATAGGAGGGAGGGAATTCGTATTTTCGACCTTGGTATGGAGAAAAGGAACAAGTACTTATCAGAGTTGGTTAAAAAAGAATCCCATTACCCATTACAAAGTCCTATTCCTTTAAAGAAATGGAATGGCAGTTCCCATTCCAATTCCAATAATGGTAATGTAAGTTGCAATTACTTTTTTGATTACAAGTCATGGGAATCCAAAAATCCCATTCCCATTACATGTAATTAAAAAAGTAATTTCATTACCATTACAGGAATTGGAATAGGGTAATGGGAATGGGGGAATCCCATTACATTAGGGTGGGCCGAAAAAGCTAAAACAATTTTTTATTTGAATCGCGATACCCCGGAAAATATGAGGTTGAAGGAGACTACAGGGGAGGGGGGGGACAGAAAATCGGTCTATATGTTCCCCTTGCGCATGTGCCCTGAAGTTTGACAACATTACGAAAAATGTGAATATTTACAAAAAGAAATTTTTTTTACCTCGCTTGACTATTTGCAAATGTAATATCTACCTCTTGTCGGCTCTTCTTTGAACCCATGATAAAATTTCTCTAACCGGATAAAATCTTCCGCTCGCGCATAGCCTTCAAAATTGACAACAAAATAACGTTGCGCCGTCTAAACAGCAACCCTCGGTCCGGCTTGGCGCGGATCGAACGAAATTTGACGATCCATCGAAAGTCGGTTTCTGCAACGCAATCCAAAGGAGTCTTATCTCAACACATGTCGCCTATACAGACATCGGTGCAATTCGAAGCGAAAGGGGGAAAAATTTGTTTTGCCGTAGCCTTTGACTGCGGTCGTGAGACCGACCAGATCACATAACCCAGCCACATGACGGTTTTGATAAGTCCCTGCAACATTTCCTGCAGTTAACTGCATTCGTGTGGCTGCAGGGTTTAATCGCGCGCCGACCAATAACAATAAACAATAACTGAGGTTACCCGATCTTCATGTAATACTGCAATTGCTGACTCTCGATCTGACTTTAAATCTCAACTTACACTCAGATGTTTGGTGCGTGATTCTGCTCGATCAGTTATTTCTCCTAGGTTCACTGTATGCCAATCTTGGTTTTGCCGTGTAGCGTGAAGTGTACATACAGTTGTCGTTGACGCAGCCTGTTTACGATTCGTAATTGATATGAGGTTCAGCGACAGTGAAGTTAGCAACGAAGCTGTGGATAACGTGGAAGAGGAAGACCCCGTCTACGCCGAAAGATCACCGGAGGGAATGCTATTGGACAATGACAATGTAGGAATTGAAGACGAACATCCGAGTGAAAGTAGTAGCGGTTCGGGTACGGGTGTTCGACATCGAACGGCTATTGTTGACGGTAGGTTTTATACCTACATCACTGAACTATCTAACGATCGAAAGGTCGTGGCTGCGTGTAAGAAATGTGAGCCGAAAGCCGTTCACATAAGCGGACAGCCATTCATCTCATCCAACTTTATCAAACATCTAAGAAGGGCACACGGGGCCGAGGCTGTAGCGGAGTACAAGGCGTATTTGAAAAAAAATTTTAACTCAAAAGTTGGAACGAGTACGAGAAAGCATCGCCAAAAGATAGATTTGAACCAGGCAGATTTTGGAAATTTGATTTCGAAGTGCATTGTCAGTGCCATGATGCCTTTTCGCGTAGTAGAGGATCCATATTTTTTAGAAATTTTCAAAAAGCTTCATGTGGAGAGTTATGGTCTGAAAGTCCCAAACAGATCTACAGTGGTGAAAATAATTAACAAACTGTACGATAAAAATGTGGAAACTCTGATCAAAATTCTACGAGAGACTGAATACGTTTGTGTGACAGCTGATATTTGGTCAGGTAAAAGCGAAGCTTTTAGGAACCACCGTCCACTGGTTGGATACCAACAATTGCGAACGTCATTCTGCGGCGATAGCTTGCAGGCGTTTCAAGAACGCCCACACTCATATATCAGTTGCCGCAATGCTCCGATCCATATTTGCTGTTTTCGGCCTTAATCAAAAGAAAATAGTTGCCGTTGTCACAGATAATGGATCAAATTTTCTCAAGGCTTTCAAGACGTTTGGTATAAAAAAAACCGTGCTTCAATTCGATGATCCGTACGTGTTTCCTGACGATGGGGAGCGTTTACATGTTAATGAAAATTGCTTATCTTCTGAATCAGATTCAAATCATAGCAGCGACAGCGAACGTGAATCGGGGGACAAAATTGATGAACCAGGCCTACCAAGAAATATTAACGACATAGAAAAGCTTCCTAATCACTTACGTTGCTGCTCACACACACTAAACCTGTGTGCAATAGCCGACTTGAAAAAGTTACCTTCTGCAAATAAGACATATGGAAATCTTCACCGTTCAGTTATAACCAAGTGCAGCGTCCTTTGGCATCAAGCTTCGCGGCCAAAGTCAGCGGAGGTTATTCAGGACATCCTGGGCCATACTCTTTCAGGCCCTGGCATCACGCGATGGAATTCGCTTTTCGATTCCTTGAAACAAATCTCCAAAATAAACGAAAAATACCCAGACCTCAATAGAGCATTAAAAATAAAAACCCTGCAATGTATGACAGACGAGGATTTTGCATATATAGACGAGTATGTAGAATGTTCTGAGCCCCTTGCACAACTTCTCGACCTACTTCAGGGAGACAAAAACGTTTACTTTGGGGCCGTCATCCCTTCACTGCTTTCTTTGCAGCGAAAGCTTCAATTGCTTGTAGACAAAGACTTCAAATACTGTGGTCCTTTAGCTCGAAACTATGTTGAGAGTGTGCAGAGACGTTTCGAAGATTATTTTCAAATTTCTTCTCCAATGGCGGAAGTTGCTGCTGTAGCTGCGTTTTCCCATCCCAGTTTCAAAAATCGTTGGCTTCAGCGAGTAAGCAGTGAGCATCACAGTAGACTGCTGCAAGCTTTTACTTTGGCAATCACAAACGAAATAGGCAATGCCTCTTCTCGTCGATCCTCGCTTTTGTCGTCGATAACACAAACTGATGCTTCGACCTCGTCTTTTCTAGCATATTGTGATTTTGACAATTCGGATTCTACCTCTTTGGAATGTGACTTGATGGCCGATGCTCAAGATCAAATATCCAATTTCCTTATAGAAAACTCCAACGACTTCAGACTCCTTGATAAGTACCCCTATATTAAGAAGGTGTTTTTGAAAACCAACGTGATTTTACCGTCGTCAGCCGCAGTGGAAAGACTTTTTTCTTTCGCTACAATGACCAATGCCCCAAAGTCAAATAGGCTCTCAGACAAAAATTTTGAGTCGAGAGTACTTCTGAAAGCGAACGGTTTCAAATTTTGAACAAAAAATCAGTACCTACATAACATAGTACCAACTGTTTTGGCTTACAAAAATACGTTTCATTTATTTTCAATGGGAAGAATATAATTTTTAATATGAGAAGAATTAAAATGAGAAAAATATTATTTTAGATGTGAGAAAATAAAAATTGTTTTAAAATGAGAAAAAATCATTTCTTTACCTGGATTTAAGTAGGCATTTAACCAATTTACTACAGTGGTAATAATCGGTCAATTGTTGATATTTCATTTATCATTTTAAAGATGTTGTAGTTGCAAAGTAATGGACTCAGATTTAGTTGAACATTGCCAAGTATCACCCATTCCCACGAAAACTTTCATTCACTTGTAATCCAAATACAGGCGTGTAATGGGATTCCCTCATTCCCATTACCCTATTCCAATTCCTGTAATGGTAATGAAATTACTTTTTTAATTACATGTAATGGGAATGGGATTTTTGGATTCCCATTACTTGTAATCAAAAAAGTAATTGCAACTTACATTACCATTACAGGAATTGGAATTGGAATTGCAATTACTATCGAAGTAATTTTTTGTTCAAAAGCCCGCATTCCGATTTTTGAGTACAGTTCGTGTCAGCCCGAGGTCAATTTCCTTTAAAACAGGAGAGTAATTGAAAAAGTAATCATTACTCAAAATAATCATTACCTTACAACTCTGGTACTTATTGATATTTCTCGTCGGTGCATTCATTTCGGAACGGAAAAGCGTCGCGTAAGTTATTGGGCTCCGCCCCCCAGTAATGTTGTAAAAATTTTGCCTGAATTCCCCGAAAATGTGAAAGACGAATTTAATCAATTAATAAAACAATTTCCGGAAATTATAAGCGACGATACCTTCCCGACGCCCACCACTAGCGTGGAGCACGTGATCCGCCTGACGGATACCGACAAAATTACGTATAATCGTCCGTATCGCGTTAAGGAACAGAAACGCTTAATTAAGGTCGATTCAAACACATCAGTCCCGTGCCGTCACAGTTCCGGCGCCGATCCGAACCGTCCGTCATAAAAAATATTCTTTAATTAAAATGTGACAACGGTATCTACACTCGTCCGACGCCGATTAGTTTCGGAGACGTTAGTCTCCGAAACGTCTCCGATCCGATGGAGTCAGTATTCTCCGCGACGATATTTTTCAGTTTTGACGGGACTACGCCGGAAGGTACAAACAGAAGACAGCGCATCAACAACGGAAAATTTTAAAAATGAACGATGAACAATTAATTGAATGTGTTAGAAAATATGACGTTTTGTTTGATTTGTCCCATAAAAAGTACATGGATACTGGTTACAAGAATAATGTTTGGATAAAAATAAGCGCAGAAATGAAAACAGAAGGTAATAAGTTTTTTGTTTTTATTTATTATTATGTTTTATAATTTTATTTCAATACTTTACAAAAAAGAGCAGGATGTGTTTAAATGTTTTCAAGTTGCCATGGTAGGGATCCCTCGTGCGAATTAAAATAATCTTCAAACTTTTCTCTTACATTAAAAGCATTTCCTGTTGCACTTCCACCTTGCAAAGACAAATTTTGAAGTTCGCTGTTCCTATGTACTTTTGGCTCATTTGTGTCGTAATTATATGTGTATGAATCATATTTTTTAATAAAGTTATGTAGAATACAAGTTGATAGTACAATGTTATGAACGTTTTTTGGTGCTGCTTGAATTCGTCTATTGTAAATTCTAAATTTTTGGGACAAAATGCCAAACGTGTTCTCAACAACTCTTCTGGCACGACAATGGCGGTAGTTGTAAACACGTTTTAGAATATTTAAATTTTGACGTGGATATGGTCGCAATAAATACGGTTTTAATGGAAACGCTTCGTCTCCTACAATCACATATGGGACTTCAACATCTGTATTGGGCAAAGTTGTGTCTGGTGGTAGTTGTAGTGTTCCTTGATGAAGTCTCTTGCCCAGTGAAGAATTTGCGAAAATTCCACCGTCACTATTCTTGCCATATTCTCCGACGTCAACAACAACAAAATTGTAATTGGCATCTACAAGAGCCATCAAAACAATTGAAAACGATTTTTTATAATTATAATACAACGATCCGCTATTTGGAGGAGCTTGAATGGTAATATGTTTGCCATCCAAGGCGCCCACACAGTTGGGAAAGTTCCAGTTTGTATTAAAATCTTTAGCAATTGTTTCCCACATGTCTTCAGTCGGGTGTGGTAGCATTTCAGCTATCAAATCATTATATATCACTTTGCATACTTGGTGTACGATGTGTTGCACTGTGCTGTGCCCTAAGCGGAAGCTAAAAGAGATCGTCAAAAAAGAATCCCCCGTTGCTAAATACCTGAAACAAATGTAGTTAATTCAATCAGTGTATAAAAAATATATACCAACGTATGTAACAAAAATAAATTATTATTAAAAACAAATTATATTTTTTTAGGTCAACTCTGTATTATCGTATAGTGACGAAGAAAATGGGGAGTCTTGCCCCGCCGAGGCTGCCGGTGAGGAGGAAGATGGCGTTTGTCAGGGGACTGTTTCCGGAGGGGCGGATATTGCCCACTGGGGACCGGGTGACGTTGGACCTGAGCTCTCCGCCGAGTTTCTCCCTCGAGGAGGTGGGGGAAGCTGTGAGGAGAATGAAGAACGGGAAGGCCCCAGGGCCAGATAGGGTGCCGGTAGAGGCGGTGAAGGTGGTTTTTGACATGTGTCCTGGAGTATTGTTGGCGGTATTCAACGAGTATCTGACGGATCAGTGCTTTCCGCAAGGGGGTAAGGAGGCTTCGGTGGTCTTAATACCGAAGCCGGGCAAAGATCCGGCGCTGTCGTCCTCATATCGGCCAATATGCCTCATAAATGTCACGGCGAAGATCTACGAGAGGTTGCTCCTGGGTAGGGTGACGGATGCGATGGAGAAGGCGGGGGCTCTCTCTGAGGGCCAACATGGGTTCAGGGAGGGAAGGTCCACCATTACGGCCATCAAGAAGGTTTTATCGCTGGTAAGCGACGACAATTATACGTGGGCTGCGATAGTTACTATCGACGTTAAAAACGCCTTCAACACGGCAGATTGGCAGCTGATCGTGGGGAGTCTTGGACGGTTGGGCCTGGAGCCTCATGTGATGGCGGCTCTGGAGTCGTATTTCCGGGATCGTGTTGTGTGGGTTGCCCTGGGTGTCGTTTTGATTGTTCAGCAGGAGTTCCACAGGGTTCGGTGCTTGGACCCACCCTGTGGAATCTTCTTTATGATGGAGTTCTCCGGTTGCGGTACCCAACGGGGGTCACCCCGGTGGCGTATGCTGACGACCTTGTTTTGGTGGCTGCGGCGAAAACTAAGACCGAGATGCAGAGTAGGATGGAGCGGTCGTTCCGGATGGTTTTGAATTGGATGAGGGAGAACAGGCTGGAGGTTGGGCTGGACAAGACGGAGGTCTGTGTAATGAGGGGCTCCAGGAAGAATAGAGAGGTAGAGTTTACAATAGAGGGTACAACTGTAAAATCGAGTAAATCTGTAAAGTATCTGGGAGTCACTTTGGATGGTGGTTTGACTTTCGCTAGGCACATAGAGGTGACAGTTGACAAGGCAATGTCTAGTGTGGCCAATCTGACTAGGTTGATGCCCAACTTGCGGGGACCAGGTTACCAGAAGCGAAGAATACTGAGCGGGGTTGTGCACAGCGTCCTCCTGTATGCGGCCCCAATTTGGAAAAACGCGATAAAGAGGGACACACACAAGAACAAAATGGTCGCTTGTCAAAGAAAGATTCTTCTCCGCGTGGTGAGTGCTTATAGAACTGTGTCGGCAGTGAAAGCTCAGGTGGTGGCGGCGGTGCCTCCCATTCAGTTGTTGATTGCGGAGAGGTCGTTCCTGTACACCGTGGGAAACGCAAGGCTGCCGGGGGTAAGACGGATGGCGCGGGCGAGATTGATGGAAAAATGGACAGAGGAGTAAAGAGACTGGATGGACTAGGGAATTGATGGGGATCTGCGTGGATGGTGCGAGTGCTCCTTTCGTGTGACCTCGTACTTTTTCACGCAGTTCCTGACGGGCATGGGTCCTTCGGTACCTATACGAAGAGAATTGGTAAGACGACGACTGATGGGTGTGATAGCTGCGGATCCCCGATAGCCCGCATCATGTTTTTACGACTGTGTAAGATGGAACGAGGAGAGAGGAGGCAATCAGAGAACTGGGAACCCGGGAACTGCCGGCAGTGGCGCAGATTATCCCGACTATGATAGGTAGTCGGGATGCGTGGCGGATTTTATATGGATACGTATGTCGCCTTATGAAGAGGAAGGAAAAGGAGGATAGGGACAGACAAGGATGAAAACATGGGGAAAAAAAAATGATGATGAAATAGTAAAAAAAGGGAAAGAAGAAGAAGAAAAAAAAGAAAGGGGGAAAAAGATAGGACAGAGGAAGGGAAAAAAAAGGAAAAAAGAAAGGAAAGGGGGAGAAAATGATTGGGCTGTGGGTTGGGTGGTCACGGATAGAGGGTAAGTGGAGCGGGGGAAGGAAAAAAAAGCGTCGGGGGCTCCATGGCAAGGCCCATTATGGGTCGGCGGGGTCTCTTCTTTAGTAGGGCGCATTATTGCCTGCTCACCTCGAATTGCCGAACAACTAGCGATTCGGGAGGAGGGGGCACGGGGACGTTTATTTGGTATGGCCGGCCTTGCACCACAGCCGGCGAGTCCATCTCGCATGGGGAGCTCACCGGGCCCCATGTGTGCGTAAATGCATTTTACCCTGTCATCAAAAAAAAAAAAAAAGGTCAACTCTGTAAGGCTAGATGGAATAATATTCGAGACACTTTTAGAAAGTACTTAAAAAGAACCGTTACAAAAAGTGGACAAAGTGGTAAAATAACAAAAAAATATAAATACGCCGATCAAGTTAGTTTTTTGGAAAAACATTTTAATGAAAGAGAAACTAAAAGTAACATTGAAAGCGAAAATACAGGAGAATTTGAAGAAAGTCAAGACCCTGAAGAAAGATCGGATGCAGATGAAGAACGTGATTCAGGTGATGAAAGTCAAGAGGATATAGTAGCCGTAACTGCAACAAGCCAAGATTTGGCAACAGAAGATGGAAATGAAATACATCAGAAAACTAACAGCCAAAGAGAACATTCTTCCATTTCACTACAAAAAAATGAAGAACTGCAATATACACGAAAACCATCTACTGCATCAAAAAAGTACAATAAAAGAAAACTGCCTTGTTCTCAGCCAACTGCTGCAGCTAAGCTTATGGAGTATCTGATTGCTAAAAACGAAAATCAAGTTGCTGCTACAACAATACAACAAAACTCAGTTGACGCCTTTTTAGCTGGTATAACACCAGCTCTAAAATCGCTTTCGCCTTTACATTTTCATTATGCCAAATCAGAAATATTTGCTGTCGTACAGAAATATGAATTAAAATCACTTCAAGAACAAAATTTCCAAGCATTGAACTATAATTTTGCTCAACAACAACCTCCATTTGTTAGGGGGTCGACAACCACTAGTTCATCAACAGCTCCTCCAATGGTATCGCCTGCATCGAGTTATTAATATTCGTCGACAAGCAATACTCCGATAGAAACACCTGACTTTACTTTACAATCTCCATCAACAAGCGAACCAAGAGCTTCTACTCCAACCATTGACAATAATACAAGCTCTTCTAACCTATATACGTTGCAAAACTGTTTCCGTGAATTTCATTAGAATATATATTAATATTAATCAAATGTATTGTGCTATATTTAACAATTATTTTTAAGTTTATTAATGTTTTATTTTAGCTCTCTGTTTCAGTTAAAACATATAATTTCGTCATTTTTTATAAAGTCTTATTTAAACTACAAGTTTTTTTATTGCGTACTTACCTTAAACAAACTGCAAGGCGTTGCCTTGGTGAAATGGCTTTCCTCCAGTGTGTGTCCTCTTTTTTCAAACTTCTTGAAATTTTAGAAAATAACAAGTTAAAGCAGTTTTGCGACATTCTAAAATATTGATGAAACTTGACATCATCTTCCAGCAGTTCTTTATATAATTTTGCGTATTCTCCTTCGGTGTCCCTTTTTCTCCAGGCATCATGGACCCATTTCCGAGTTTTTCTTTGGTTTACTTGCTCTTCTTCTTCTTCTTCGTCAAGAATTATGGCAATCATTGCTAATTTATCATCTGAAAAGCTTGCCATCTTGTCAACAGCTAGGTCACCAACTAAACTGATTCGTTTCGGCCGTGTGTGAACAAACATGACTGATCAGTCAAAAAAGTTCGGTGACGGAACTGTCTCGGATCGGCGCCGGAGCTGTGCCGAGACTGATGTGTTTGAATCGACCTTTATTCAGAAAGAGGTCGAAATGCTGCTAGCCACCGGTCGTGTGCGCCCATCGAGTTCGAATTTCTGCAGTCCGGTGGTTGTTTCGTGGAAGAAAAACGGGAAGCCGAGGTTTTGCTTAGATTTCCGAGTGTTGAACGAAATAACTGTTAGCGAAGCTTCTCCGTTGCCAAATATCACAGACTGCCTCTGCGATTTGGGTGCGGCAAGCATTTTCTCGACTATCGATCTGAGCAACGGATATTGGCAGATTCCGTTAGCCGAAGAATCCCGCAAATATACGGCATTCGCGACGCCTGACGGTACGTTGTACGAATTCACCGTCATGGCCTTTGGTTTAAAAAACGCTCCGGCCACCTTTCAGAGATTCATGTCTCAACAAGTGTTGGCCGGCTTAGAATAAGAAGATAAAGAGCCATCCTCCCCCTTCCAAAAATAGATGTCACATTAGCTAAGCTGAAAGGAGCTGAACTGTTCTCGAAAATCGATGATAAGTCAGGTTACCATCAAAGGAAGCTAAGTGATAAGAGCCAACCGCTCACAACGTTCCGTAGGTACATGTATACCCGGCTCCCGTTCCCATTTTATCCCATATTCCAAACATTGTAGTGCATATGGACGAGGTTATTGTATATACAAAAACACACGAAGAGCACACAAAGATTTTGGAAGAAATATTCAAACGTTTAGAATCCGAAGGGGTAACCCTCAACAAAGATAAGTGCATTTATGGGGCAGATAGCATTGTGTTTTTGGGGTACGAAATTTCCGAAAAAGGCATTTTCGTATTGAAGGAACGCGTGTCGGCAATCACAGATTTTCCCGAACCAACGAATCATCAACAAATCATACGTGAGTAAGTTTATCCCGAATAAACCATTGGTGCTTGAACCTTTGAATTCATTATTAAAAAAAGATTCCCAATTAGTGTGGTTAGACCCCCAAAAGCGAGCATTTAACGAGATAAAAGAATTAATTGAGAAAGCTGCTATTTTGGCACATTTCGATTATTCAAAATCGGTTATAGTTCAAGCTGATGCATCTAGTTATAGGTTGGGTGCATCACTGTTACAGGAAACTTCGCCAGGTAAGCGCGAAGTAGTTGCATACACTTCTAAAACACTTTAATCGTGCGAATCTAGGTACAGCCAATTCGAAAAAGAAGCTTTGGCATTGGCATTCGCTTGCAGGCGGTTGCGAGATTACATTGAGGGTATATAAATAACATTAGAAATTGATCACAAACCGCTCCTACAAATCTTGCAAACAAAACCGCTAGACGAGTTAACACCTCGGTCGCAGCGTATCCGTTTACGGCTCATGCAATATAGTTACCGATTAGTATACAGCAAACAGTTAGTGTTAGCAGACTCTTTATCGCGAAACCCCCAGAATAAAACGGATACTACGGATTTGTCAGAGGAAGTAGAAGCGCACATCAACTTCATTGTGAATAACTTATTGCCCCCGAAAACATTGTCCCAACGAATCAAAGAAGAGCAACACTGTGACTGGATCTGCTCGAACTTAAAAGAATTTTGTTTTACGGCATGGCCTCCAAAGAGTAACTTACAGAGCGGCCTTCAGCCATATTTTGGTTTGAAAGACGAATTCTCAGTCGTCGACGAAGTGTTATTGTATGGGTCGCAGCTAGTAATAATAATTTGTGCAACCCACCCTAACCGCGAGTGTCATTAAGTTGCAAGGTCGGCTTTGAATAAAAACACGGACTGGAGATTTGTGTTTGAGCAAATAAAAGATTGGTCTTACGCGCTAAGTACTTTGATAAATTTATTACTAGCTCGTGATTTTTAGGAATATCTTAATTCGGTAGCATATCAAAGTAGGATTTTATAGTATATTCAACACAAAGTCAGAATGATCAGTTTTTGTATGAAATGTTAACCTCAAAACTTACCTAGTCGGGCAAAGTGGATACTTTGTCTCTCTTTCTGTGACAATGTCTTCTATTTGTTTCAGATGGTGAACAAATATTAAAAAAAACTAAGCAAGGGACGTGGGATGAAAATGCTATGCGGACGGCTATTAATTTGTGCAAATCTAGCGAATCAATAAAAAGCACAGCCAAAAAGTATGGTTTAGCTTATGCAACCTTGTTTAGGCATGTCAGAACCGGCATATCTGCTGCAAAACTTGGTCGATTCCGTACTGTTCTCACTGAAGATCAGGAAATGGAGTTGATGACATATCTCGGAGATATGGATTCTGTATTTTTTGGCTTGACTCGAGATTAATTCAAAAGTTTAGCATTCATCTACGCCAAGAAAAATAATTTGAACTACCCGAATAACTGGGACAAGTACGAAAAAGCTGGAGATGATTGGTTGTCGTCATTTTTGTCTCGTCACGATCAAATATCCCTCAGGACTCCAGAGGCAACATCGGTTGCAAGAGCAAAAGGATTTAACAGACAGGAAGTTGGGCGTTTTTATGAAAACCTTGAAGCCTTGACAGTAAAATATGATATCGATGCATCTAGAATATATAATATGGATGAAACTGGTATATCTACAGCCACAAATAAGCCGCCTAAAGTGCTATCAACAAAAGGAAAGAAACAAGTGGACATAATTGCCAGTGCAGAACGTGGTCAATTAACAACTGTGATAGGGTGTTGTAATGCCGCTGGTTCATTTCTCCCACCATTCTTAATTTTCTCCAGAAAAAAGATGCAACCCAGACTATTTGATGGTGCGCCTCCCGGCACTCAAGGACGGGGTGGCGTGTGAAGGCGGACATTACCGATCTAACCGTCAGCCGTATAAGTCACGCTCGATATTGGTTCTGTGCATCGCTACGTTTTTTTTTATCCGTTTGCTCGTTTGCTCTCGTTCCGACGAATACGCTTTAATTTACGCTTTTCTACAATAAGTCGTGCCGGAATCGCAACCGGTACGCAACAGTGATAGGAGACAAGTGAAAGTTTTCGTGCACTCTCTTCGGCATCATGGATGCTGTTGAGGAGGAAGTCGATTTTAAAGACATCAACGTCGAGCGTCTTCTCGACTCACTAAATCACAAAGACGCTGCGTCGCTTGAAATTACGCTCCGCGACTTCGCGGAAAACTTGAGAATCTCCTCCGTTAAAATAGTGGAGCTAGAAGAAGCAGTCTCTACCCTGAAGAATCAGGTCTCATCCAAAATTGAAGATACCCGTTCGCCATCTCCAGCAACAACAACAAGGAGGCATTTCCTCCGCTTCCGGAAACGACAGCCCCGTCTGCAGACAAAACTGTGAGTAATAATCTTCCGTCAATATCTCAACCATCTCCTTCCTGTACATCTCAAATGGAGACATCTCAGACAATCGTAACCGCGAACACTACGGTCGGCGACTCCACCCCCTCAACTCCTTCGCCAATTTCTCCAACAAATACGGTCAAATCGCGCGTCCCGCCGATAATTATGAGAAAAGAAAATCAATGGAAAATAGTCAACCGTTCAATGTTACGGGAAAAAATCAAGATCAATTCCGCTCGTACAATCAGAGAAGGCATAAAAATTCTGCCTTCAACTCCTGAAGACTTCAGAAAACTCTCCCATTTGTTAGACTCTGACAAAATAGAATATCACACTTTTCAATCCGCTGAGGAGACGAAGCTTCACGTCGTGATAAAAGGCGTGCCAACTGTCCAGACCAACGAAGAAATCGTTGAGGAATTAAATTCCCTTGACTTTCATCCTTCGTTAATATACAGGATGAATAGAACAACTGACGGCGTTATGGTCCCTACGCAAATGATCATTGCTATTCTCCCAAGAACGGAGTCTCTTTAATCTCAGAGTCCGTGTTGAATCTCTTCGCAGAAGCAAAGAGAAAACTCAATGTCACAGGTGTCAAATCTTTGGTCATAGCCAAAGCAAATGCACCGCTAGTCCCAGATGCGTGAAGTGTGGAGCTGACCACCTCTCCACTGAATGAAAAAAGCCGAGAGATCTTCAGGCCAAATGCTCAAACTGCAAAGGCGATCACACTGACAATGCAAGAATTTGTCCACTACATCCCAAGCCTGAAACCTCTCAGCCAAGAATTGCCAGAACTTTCGCTCCTTTGAACCCAAATAAA
Source organism: Novius pumilus (assembly GCA_020654155.1). NCBI lineage: Eukaryota > Metazoa > Arthropoda > Insecta > Coleoptera > Coccinellidae > Novius > Novius pumilus. Next base: position 41,988 of record JAIFOV010000107.1, on the reverse strand, counting down.
CCAGTCTGGGATGCAAAACGCCACTCTCAAAACCCCGCAAACAACCCAGTTCAACCTCAATTCAAAATCTCATGGCCTCTTTGGTTAATCAATTTCAAAGCCAACTTCAATCAATGCTTCAAACACAACTAAATTCAATAATCAGCAACCTTCAACTCAAAACTAACTCCTTTTCACCCACGTCTCTGAAAATAACAACGTGGAACGCCAACGGTTTGAAACAAAAGAAACTTCAGCTTATCAACTTCCTGCTGCAACATAACACGGACATAATGCTTGTTCAAGAAACTCATCTTAAGCCCTGTGATAGGTTCGCAATACCCAACTACTCAGTTCACAGAAACGATAGAACTAATGCCCGGTTGGGAGGTACCATGATCCTCGTCAAACGAAATTTGAATCATTACCCAATATTCAACCCTTCTTTTGACGTCCTTGAAGCTACCCAAATAATAGTTCACATGTCCAATCAGACACGTCTTCACATAGCATCCATCTATCAACGTCCTTCTGCCAAACCCCTAAATTCAGATTACGACAAATTGCTTTCTGGAAATATCCACCCACTCATTCTTGGAGGAGATTTCAATGCAACACACACATCCTGGGGCCAACCTCATTCAAACGCTTTCGGCCCATTCATGAATCAAATAATCGATCACTTCGACTTGGAATTGAACCAACCCAATGAGCCAACTCATTTTCAAAACGAAAATTCGGCCACCACTTTAGACTTCTTCCTAATGAAGAATATCAATCGATACTCTTCCATTCTCGTCCATCATGAGTTGGACTCAGATCACCTTCCCGTTACTCTCCTACTAGGAGATCCCATTCACTGTCCTGCTCCCGTGGCCACACGTTCAACAACCTGCTGGAAGCGCTTCAAAGAATCCCTTTCAGCCACTGGCCCTATTCCACACATAAATTCGATAAATGATATGGACTCTGCCATATCTAAGCTACAATAAGACATTATTCAGGCTTCCGAAATTTCGAGTCATACAGTCACTCTGACCGAAAATCATCCTCTTCAATTTCCAAGCTCCCTCAAAGAACTCATCAGGCAGAAATATGCGGCCAGGCGCAAAGCCAGAGCCACAATGGATCCAATCCACAAAACCGAAGCAAACCGACTTCAGGCCGAGGTCAAACAGGCCGTCTCCGACTTTAATGACCAAAAGCGGAGCAAAAAAATGTCCGACCTCAACTCCAACTCCTCCAACTTCTGGCGCATGGCCAAATATCTAACTAAGGGCCCCAAAGGCAACTCGTCCCATCGAGTGGTCAAAGACGGTTGTATTGTCTGCGATCCCATCATCAAACTCGAATGTTTGGCAGACGAAATGGAACTTCAATTTTCTGAAAACTCGTCCCCTTTGCCCCTTCATCTAGTGAAGGAGATAAATTCCTTCATGATACAACTTGACAGCACTACTGTACAATCTTTACACTTCTGACATACCAAGAGATCCAAACACTCAGCTATTTTCATATGCGGACGACACCGCCATTACCTGCGACTCTAGATTTGAAAACACCATTTCAAATCGATTGCAAAAACACCTCAATAAAATCGAATTATGGTGCCAAAAATGGAAAATTAATCTCAACTCTAGAAAAACCGGAGCAATCATCTTCAGGAAAAACAAAAACGAATCAGACATCCGCCTCAAATCATTCTTCAAGGTAATCACATTCCATGGCAAAACAAGAAAGTAACTTACCTAGGTGTTGAGGTTGATAAGCATCTCAAATGGAACACCAACATCAAGAAAAGAATCAATACAGCTAGAGCCATTTTCAACAAACTTCTTCCCATAGCCAGAAATAACAGAATCTCACCGAAAAACAGACTGAAACTCTACTCCACAATTGTAAGACCCTCGCTGACCTACGCGATCCCTGCCTGGCAGGATCTAAACCCAAATCAGATGAAAAAGCTGAATCGTTTCGAAAACCGATGCTTGAGAGTAATAGCGCAAGTCCCTTGGTATGTCAGAAACACCATCATTAGAAAGGATCTGGGGAATCCCATGACCATTGAAGAGTACACAAAGAAACTCATAGAATCCTCTAAAAATACCGTAAGTAACCACGAGCGGTCTTTTATAAGAGCAGCCTTAATCTAAGGTTGCCATTCCGACTTCTTATCAAAAGCAACCCCCGACGCATTAATTCAGACTCACATCATTTCAATAAGTATACGCAAGGAGCTAAGGCTCAGCATCAAAACCAAAGCATGATCAAGCAGCACTCAAGGAACCTGTACTCCTAATGGTTGGAATTCAGGTGAAGTGTTCTTTGATTGGATGCATTTTTTTGTGGAACATGTTCGACCTACCCTTGAGAAAAAAATACTTCTATTATTAGATAACCAAGAGAGCCATCCCGCATTAGATTACGCCAGCGAGAACAATATCGTAATTTTATCTTTGGCCCCACGCACAACTCATAAAATGCATCCCATGGATGTAGCGGTTTACGGCCCACTGAAAACATACTTCGAAAGGGAGGTAAACTTGTTCCAAAAATCGCACCGATTATAAATCAATACGATGTAGCCAGATTGTCATCAACAGCTTTCCTGAAAAGTGCAGTAGTTCAAAATGCAGTTCATGGATTTGAAAAACCTGAAGGTCTAGCAAAGTGACCTTTGCACAGGCGACGAGGCCTGTGGAAAACAGATTTTATGAATGAAAAGTCACGTGACCGTGGAAAGATTGGTAGCCAAGTGCCAATTAGCGATTCCATCGACACGATGGAATGGAAAACAAATCGTTTCCATCGTGTAAAACGCCAACTCCTTTTGACACAATTCCAAGGATACGGTGGAAAAGTTAGCGTTCGCAATTGTCAAAATAGCGACATAGAAATTATTCATTTGGTTAGTTAGTTTTGATCGTTGTGCATTTCGTATTCTCAGTTTTCATTAAAATGCATCGACTGAATCTCCTTTTTGCTGCACGAAATGATTTTTTTGTCCACAGGCCGTAGTCGACGTTTAAACCGGGATTCCGATCGGATGACTGAAATTCCGGATAACATATTCGTCCAACAATATCGTGTTGACAAACAAACTTTCGCGGCTATATGTCTTGAAATAAGAGAGAAAACTTCTTTGAGAGGAACTACAGAAATCCTCTTGGAAATAAAGGTAAGCCACTAAAAAGTTAAAAATTTCTAGGTAATATTGTTTCTATGAATTATAATTGAAATGTGCAGAGTGTAAAGAAAACGAATTCTTTCAGGGGATATGTACTCTCAGCTTCCTGGCCATTGGTTCTTACCCAAGACTCGTCGGCAATGCGGCCAACTTGCCGCAAAGAACAGTCAGTAGGTGCGTCAAGGAAGTTGTAACTGCATTAAACCACGAAGCAATTATGGTAAGGTGGATCCAATTTCCCAGAACAAATGAAGAAAGAAGCGTTATCAAGCAGGAGTGCGTAGAGCGGTGCATTTTAATTAATACAATGTTGTAATTTCTACAATTATTCAGGTTCTGTAGGAAATTTGGAGTACCTGGTGTAATAGGGGGAATTGACTGCACGCATGTTGCCATAGTTAGGCCAGCTCATGAAGAGCACCTTTATTTCAATCGAAAAGGGTATCATTTTCTCAACGTTCGGATGGTATATATGGTATATCATTAATTTTCGAAATGGGACAAACACATATATTTCATTTGCAGATTTGCGATCATAACTTGAAAATTAGGAGCGTGAATGCAAAATTTGGTGGAGCTTCCCATGATTCGCATATATGGTCCTCCAGTAGGGTCGAATCGTATATGAGGGAACTTCACCAATCAAATGTGTGCTTGTGTTACCCTTAAGTAATACATTCATAGAATTTCTCCATAGAAATTAATAAACAGATCGCATCCATCCCTTGAGGGTGGAGTCCCGCTGCGAGTTGTGGAAGAAGGGTACCTTTTCCCGAGCACGATACTTCGCCAAAGGGGTGGAGTTCCTCGGGAAGTTGTACGTTCAACTACCCTCTTTCTTCCACAAACGGGGCCCTCAGGGGATAAAAGGAGCAGCGGTTCGGTGGAGAAGTCAGTCGAGAACCAGTCGAGAACGAGAAAACCATCTTCAGACGTCGTCGTTACCATCCACCGACTCCTGGCCAAGAAAACTCAACCAGTTCAGCGCTACGCCGATGGTCCGACAGCCTTCGCTTCCCGTCGCCCGTTCGCTTTCGATACTGCCGTCGCCTGGTCTTCTGCCGTGCCCAGCTGCCGAGAAACCAGGCCGTTGATTTTCCGCCAGTGCTTCCTCCGACGAGCGAAGCCAACGTCGTGTTCCTCTTTTCGTTCGCCGTTCCGACCCGGAGCGCTACAACATCAGCGTCTTCGTTATTCGTCGCCGACTACCGTTTTCGGCCCTTTCGTTTCTCGTTTTACGTTTGCTTTCGTTCTTTTTTTTTTCGTAATTATTTTCCAGACACCCAACGGCTGGCTCCACCATCTTCCGTAGCGACGTCGTTTTCCGGAGGGCGCATCCACCATTTCCAGTCGTGGTAGCCGAACTTCGGAATTCGACCAACCGCAAGCCGTTGGGAAATCGTCAAAACCGAACATCCCGTTGTTGCCAGTGGTGTTCCCGCAACCCATGGTAACACTTGGAAGTAGAGTTGGCAACGTTGCTTTTAAACGTCATACTTTTGAAGGTTCTTTTATTTGAAGTTTCAAGACAAGATTTGAACAAAATTCGGAAGAAATATCACAGTGGACAATTGGTATATGAGCACACCCTTCGCTAAGACCTTATTATCCGAACATAGGTTGACGTTAGGTGGAACCCTCCCAAAGAATTTCTTTCTGACGCAAGGCCACCGTTAAACAGAACACTATTTGGCTATTGCCAAAATATAACGATGATGAAATATGTACCCAAAAATAGAGAAACAGTCATTCTTCGGTCCACAATACACAACTATGGTATTATTTATCTTGAATTCGGAAGTGCCAGCAAACCAGAAATCCTTACATTTTATAACATGATAAAAGGTGGAGTAGATACAAATAATAAATTGTGCGCAACATAGCACGTGGGCTGAATAGTCCCGGGCCTAACACATAAGTGACGCTAGTTTTATCACAGTAACATTTTTTCAGTTAATACTAACTTTCAAAAGACAGCTGTTAAAATTTCATGATATTCTATTCATTAGTTTGTGAGTTATTGTGCTAAGAGGGACGCTATTTTTGTTATTTTCAGAACAATGGATCAAAAACAATTTCGTGTTTTAATTTTACACTGCTTCTTGATGGGAAAAAATACCGTTCAAGCAAAGCAATGGCTAGAACAGTGTTATGGAGACTCGACACCATCAGACATCAGTGGACGTCCAAATGCGGCGGTAATACCAGAAAACATAGAAAAAATCCGCAAATTCGTTTTGAATGATCGAAAAGTGAAGTTGTTTGAGTTAGCTGACATCGTAAAGATATCAAAAGAACGTGTTGGGTTTATATTGCATGAGCATTTGACTATGAGAACGCTCTGTTGAAAGTGGGTGTCGCGTTTGCTCACTGTTGACCAAAAACGAGAACGTGTTGATGATTCTGAGCAGTGTTTGGCCATGTTTAAACGTTGTTACCCTGTGACCTTTAAATTAACTGAATTCATTTAATTCCACGTAATTAATTTAACAGATCGCACCGAGCCCAAAGGGGCGGAGTTCCCGTGCGAAACGTAGAGAAAACAGTGGTTATTCCGAGCACGATACTCCACCACAGGGTGGAGTTCCTCGGGGGGTTGCGAACTTAATCACACTGTTTCTCTACGTAGGGAGCCCCATTGGGCATAAAAGGAGCTGTTTCTGGGAAAGGAACCGTTTTTGTGACCTGTGCCTTTCCTTCGTCGTTCCGCTGCGCCCGCTGGCCAGTTTTCGTCCATTAACACTTCGTCGCCGAGCGTTCTGCCGGCCTTTCGCAACCACACGATCTTCCTTGTCGCCGAGCTTTCTGTCGGCTTTCCGTTTCGTTTGTTCGTCGCCTGCTAATCTGCGGGCCTACCGTTACCGTCACCTGTTCATGTCGCTGGGCGAAAAAGCCGGCGAGACCTAATCCGCTTTCGACGTCTGCCACCGCTCCCACGGTTGGCTTCTGTTTATCCTTACCCTTTCCTAAGAAATCGGAAGGTAAGAAAAATTTGCTCTGTTGCCACAGAAACTCCTCCAACGCTGGGTAACAACCCTTATTACCATGGGTTGCGGGAACACCACTGGCAACAACGGGATGTTCGGTTTAGACGAATTCCCAACGGCTTGCGGTTGGTCGAATTCCGAAGTTCGGCTAATCACGACTGGAAATGGTGGATGCGCCCTCCGGAAAACGACGTCGAAACGGAGGATGGTAGAGCCAGCCGTTGGGTGTCTGGAAAATAGTTAGGAGAAAACGAAAGCAAACGTGAAACGAGAACGAAAGGGCCGAAAACGGTAGTCGGCGACGATTATCGAAGACGCTGATGTTGTAGCGCTCCGGGTCGGAACGGCGAACGAAAAGGGGAACACGACGTTGGTACGGCTTCGCTCGTCGGAGGAAGCTCTGGCGGACAATCAACGGCCTGGTTTCTCGGCAGCTGGGCACGGCAGAAGACCAGGCGACGGCAGTATCGAAAGCGAACGGGCGACGGGAAGCGAAGGCTGTCGGACCGTCGGCGTAGCGCTGAACTGGTTGAGTTTTCTTGGCCAGGAGTCGGTGGATGGTAACGACGACGTCTGATGTTAGTTTTTTCGTTCTCGACTGGTTCTCGACTGCCTTCTCCACCGAACCGCTGCTCCTTTTATCCCCTGAGGGCCCCGTTTGTGGAAGAAAGAGGGTAGTTGAACGTACAACTTCCCGAGGAACTCCACCCCTTTGGCGAAGTATCGTGCTCGGGAAAAGGTACCCTTCTTCCACAACTCGCAGCGGGACTCCACCCTCAAGGGATGGATGCGATCAGTTTATTAATTTCTATGGAGAAATTCTATGAATGTATTACTTAAGGGTAACACCCTCAACTCGTGACAATTCTTACACTGTTACCGACCCAATTTCCTGACAGCTCGTAGAACAACCGCGAGAGAGCCACGCCCCGCATACACACGCGAACACAAGCCGCGCCGCATTGGTCGAACGCCACTTCCGGCCCCGCGCCTATATTAACCGCGATGCACATCGCCTGAGGGCGTGAGCCCTGGTCACTGATTGATCATACTAGGGCATCATCGGACTTTTTCAAGTCCCAGACGGCAACGCCCGCGGCGAAACAAATCAGTGCTCAACGAGTGACTAAAGTGACTATATCGTGTTGAAAATCCGACATAAACTCCACCCCCTAAGAAGACTCATCCCGGCTCGACCAGGACACAGCCGACGACGACTCCCAGAGAAGCTCCACCCCACGGCACCTGAAGGGTGAATATCCGGTGAGTCGATTTAAATTATTACCAAAAGCTATTTCAATTCCCTCTTCACATTGAGAGCAATGGGCAAAACCAAAACGGGGCCGGCTTCGGCGCCCCCCCCTGACCCCAAAAGGAAACCCCGGGCAGTGATACAACAAATCCAAGACTCTAACGATGGCTTCACCGTCCTTACGCGCTCAAAAAAATCGCCAAACTCCCTCCGTACTTTATCGCCCAACCCAAGCACTTCAACAACCGGCACTTCAACCCCTAACGACTCTTTTACATCCGGACAGTCCGTAATCTCTAACAACCGCAACCCTTCAAATATGTTATCAGAAACATCCCTGCTGAATTATCGAACCAATGCCGCTTTTTCAAAATTCTTCGCACTACAAATCTCTGCTTCCGCCAACTAATCGTCAACTATAATCAAACCGCTCTGGTCGAAACTAAACAACCCGCCCCCTCTAACTTCCAGAAAGAACTACAGAATGTTATTGGCTCCCCTTCCATCACCTTCGAGTCTCTGAAGAAAAAACCACTTCACCCCACGCAAAATTTCTTACTCTTGCGTCATCAAACATGTCCCCATGAATACTCCAACGAAGAAATTCTAGAAGAAATCCGGGCCAACAAGATTGACATCGACAGATGCTGGAGGATCATCTCCAGAACCACTGAACGACCAACATCCCTCATTCGTATAGTAACCTACTCTAAAGCATCAATCGACCGACTCTTACTTCATGGTTGCCCCCTATGGGGCCGATATCTCGAATGCGAACCGTCAAACGTTCCGACCCCCATCCCAAAATTTTGTTCAATTTGCCAAAAAATCGTCCACCTCAACACCGAATGCCAAAATAAAATCACGTGCGCCACCTGTGGTGAAAACCACAGGAGTTCGTAATGCCCCCGTGCCAACAACCCCACCTGCCCATTGTGTAACGCTGTGTCTTACGTGCCGAAGTTTTGCGAGCGGGCGATCAACGCGGCGCGATCAATCCTATGTAAACGAATGAGAGTGTCTTGCGTGGACGGACGGCGAATATCGACGACTTCTCCATTCGCTCGACTTTGTTTGAATTTTGGTAGATGTTTTAGGCGCGGTGATCGCGGCAATGTAAAGAATGTATGACGAATTTCGTCGCTTCACTCGGTCGGCCGCGTTGAAATGGATTTCGAGCAGGATTGAACGGTGAACGGCGGCCTTTAACGTTTCGTATATTTTTTGGCGAATTTGGGAATTTTTTCTTGTTTCCATGTAGAAGTGTTTTAATTATAGGAGTATTCTTTCCAGAAAGGAAATATGTATTGGTCAATATATGTACCTGACTGAAATTATTTTGTTTGTATGGAAGACATTCTCATATCATTTTTGGAAGCTTAAATAAAGAATCGAAAATTTTCCTACGATATCAGACAGTCTAAAAAGTACAAAAAACACTTTTGTAAATGAATAAAAACGATAGGATTTTCTGTAAATATTTAAGAAACGCTACGACGAATTCAAGATCTAAAAAAAAATTCAAAAAGGGACTAAAATTGTCTAAATTTCCCCAATTATCCCACCAATACTGAAGAATAAATAAGAAGGGGGGTGGTGCGACAGTCACGTACGCTCGCAGGCAATTTCGATTGAATGAATATGAATATTTATATTAATGATGGTCCTTCCTTTACAGAAATTATAAGATATAATTGAAAAACTATGAACTTCTTTCAACGAAATATTGATATTAAAGGAAACGTTTCTCTTTTTAAAATAATCATACTTCGTATTGTTCTTTCTCCGGACTACAATAGCTTATTTATATTGCGAAGTATATAAATTGTCAAAGATACGAGGAAATATTTTTCATCTATCACTGTCAAATGGATAATTGAATCGATTGAGTTAAATATGTTTCATTTATTTCATAACTACCTGATAAAAATTGTTCTCGTTCAGGTACTGGAATTTTCCAAAAAATTTTTGGTTGACATTATAAGTACACTAATATTCAGATAATAATGTTCAGTAAATAAAACGTGAAAAAGTTAAACATGGTATTTGCGAACTGGACTCGAAAAAGGGATGCAATCTACCTGCTAGCCCTTTTTTTCGTGTCGACTATACAAATTTGCGTGGGGTCCACTAGTAGCCATATGGTTTCTACCAACCCCACATGAGATGAAACGAAAGATTCTTTCATTGTGTCTCCAAAACAGTTCTAATAACACTTTGAATCGTCAAGTTGTACGCATTTTTAAAATTGAAATTGAGGGTTCCAATTATTATAAAGCGATAATGGAAAATTTGATATCAGAAGTGCAGAAACATAAAATGGACGCTGTTAAGCATTCGTGTGTTAACCCACAAAAATCGGGTATTGAGTTATGAATGCAGTCTTATTCTTTAAATCATAAGGTTTACGATGGTGCAATCCATTTCACTTACAAACATTCGCAGATTTTTCTAGAGTAAAAAAAATGTTATTGCTTATTTCTAAATGAAGTTTTGTATTTAGCATTTATGCCGTAAGTGCCTTGCATTATTATTGCCAAAATGTAATGACATTACAACAAAAGCAATAATGTGTTATACTGCGGTTAACATAAAAATGCGTATATCGGAACGTGGGTTAGAACATAAATGCAATATTGGGCGAGTGCGGGTAGCTGCGACGGTGACGGGGCGGTAAGGATTGAGCCGGCTTGTTGACCATACTGACACGTAAGTTTTTATTCAATTTTGACTTAAATACAATTAGATGTGTTTAGTAATTCATTAAATTCTTATTATAATGACGAAAAGAGGGAGTGGGAAGTAAAGTTTAGATCAGTTCAGCCCTAAATTCAATGAAAAACAGCATCGTCTAACCTAACCTCAAAATACGTTAATTTCTAAAAGTTTATGTTTTATAAAGGTAGTAGGTAATTTCAATTCGCAAGTACTTGGATGTTTTCATTTATCTATTTTATTCGGCTGCGGTAAAGATAAAAAGGAGGGTTACAATTTTAGAAGTGTATGTTTGTTTGCACATATGATTTTATTTGGTGGACTGCAAAGTCAGAGGTTGTGGGTACTAGCTGCGCCCCGCGGTTTTACCCGCGTTGAACTGCTTCTCTGCTCCCGTGGGATACGACACACGTAGCGTGATGTTTTATAGCCTATATGTTAATCCAGCTTATAAATTATCCCCGTGCAAAATTTCCACCAATTTATTTTTTATTTCAGCATGGAACCGCAAACTAACAAAGATGTTTTAACACAAGACAAAAGTACGGCAGCTATAAACGGTTATGGTCAATATGATGAAGAATCCCAGTCATTATTACCTAGCATTTGCATTACTGAAACCATATTAAATGAAAGCATCCCTGTATTATTTACAACGGATGATAGATGCAGTAACATATTTTCCGCTAACATTGATGTTGTTAGTAACGATATTGATGAAACGTTTTGTGAATCAGATCCCCAGATTACAATACCTGGATCTCAGCAAAATATGTGCGTGCAAAATAATATTGTTGTTGAATACGTTGATCAAATGCTACCTTTATTTGAAAATGTACCTGCAAATGTTTTATTAGAAGATAATGACTGTATTCCAGTTTTAGAAACGTCTACGGATTTGTCTAAAAGTGGTTCTCAATCGAACAAGAAAGGGAGAAAGAGAAAGGGCAGGAAAAGAAAGCATGAGAGTCAGAACAGAGCAATAAAAAAGCAAAAAGTTAACACAAATCAAGATTATATTAACACCAAAGGAATAAAGATTAAAAGCAAAACCTTTTGTGGCAGTAATTTTATATGTAACTGTCCCCTAAAATGTACGGAAAAAGTAGAAGTAGACAAAAGGAAGCGTGAATTTGAAAATTACTGGAAATGCGGTAACTTCGCTGCTCGATGTGCCATTCTCCAAAAAAATGTAGCTGAGCAAAAAGTAAATAGAAGTTACATTCAAGGACGAAGCTCAAGACGTGAGTTTACAAGAAAATATTATATTACTGGTGTACTAGTTTGTAAGAGAACATTCTTGAATACTTACCAAATTAGTCAATCACGGGTCGATATTGCATTAAAGAAAAAAGAAAAGCAAGAAATAACAGATAATAGAGGAAGCAGCGGTGGAAAAATAAAACGTCAACAGAAAAGACAGAAGAAGTAATAAGATTTATAAAGAAATTTCCGAAGTATAAATCGCACTATTGTCGATCACAGTCAGATATCAAATATTTAGCTCCTAACTGCAACCTACAAAAAATATATGACTTGTACACTGAAGAGCATTTAAATCCGGTAAAATTAAGTATATTTAAGAATATATTTTACGGACATTTTAACTTGCGTTTCAAAAAGCCTCATAAAGACACTTGCATGAAATGTGACATATTCCAATCAAATAAGCAGGGAGCTACTGGAAATCAAATAGAAGCCATAGAGAAAGAACATCAGAAGCATTTGGATCACGCAGCTTCTTTAAGGAAACAAATGAGGGAAGATTTACAGCAAGCAAAGACAGATATTGAAACTGAAACTATTACGTTTGATCTGCAAAAAACGCACAACTTACCCTGCTTACCAACTGGTGTTTTATATTATAAACGGCAGTTAAATTTTTACAATCTAGGCATCCATTCTGGCAGCACAGGTAAAGCTTTTTTTCATACATGGTTGGAACATGAAGCGGGACGCGGTACTCAAGAAGTAGGCTCTTGTATTAACAAATTTATTTTAGAGGGGTTAAAACCTACAGCTACGCATTTAATTTTATGGGCTGACTCTTGCGGTGGTCAAAATCGGAGTCATACATTTCTGCCTAACGATTCTGAGTTTGGTGACGTAGAGTGTCGCCTAAAAACGAACTTCAGGCTGTATACTGATCTGGACTACATTAAAGTTATGGTAGAGTGTCGGAGAAAAAACAAATTTACGGTAAAAAAAATGAATAAAAGTCAATTCAGGTCTGTAGGACCTTTGTTAAAAGCTATCACTAACCGGAAAATAGATTTAGATAAGAATAAAATTTCTTGGCTTAAAACTTTTGGAATTGTACTTAAAAAAGATACTCCTTCCATAATGTATATAAAATCTGCTTTAAATGAAACCGCTAGAATTGTAGACTTGTCCAAAAACAAAAAAAATAAAGATATGAAACATTTTAAAAACATTTCACTGCCTTTATTATGGCCAAACGGTAAGGAATTATCCAAAAGCAAAGTAAAAGATCTTCAAGATATTCTTAAGTTAATTCCAGAAGATTGCAAAGAGTTTTATAGTTTTTTGCAAACTGTGAGGTCTGTTGAGTTTGAAGATGATGTCGAAGGAATTGGGAGGACGCTAGATTATGCAATAGAAGAAACCGAAGAAGACTGATTATTAGCTGAACTGATTAAAATAAGATCTCTCTACAAATACAAATTTAAAATATTTAATACTTAGTTATAATGAAGAAAAGATATCGAGAAGTTTTATTTTTTGTTTTTTTTTTTTTGTTTAAGTAGTACGTAATGTTCTTAGAAGAAGTTTTAAGTTAAAATAATAATGATAAAATATAATTTAAAATGTTTGGTTTTTATGATATAAGTGTTAACTTGTTGTATTTCTCAAGCAAATAAGTTAATATTCTTAAGCACAATTTGTAATGTGATGAAAAACATGTTATAGCAATTTAAACTTTTAATAAACAATTATATTAAAAATATAATAGTTAGTAGTTTATTTCATTACATTTTCTAAAAATGACGCCAGTATTCATTTTAAAACAACAAATCAGAATTTTGCATTTATGTGTCGAGGCACATAACACATTAATGCTAATTTGTAATAAACCCTTCAGTAATTTAAGCATCAACCATTTTTATGCTCTTTCTATTTATTAATGAATTTATTGTAATATATTCATTTATTTTATTAATCTATGCATTTCAACAAGAAAAATGATACCACATAACATATATATTTTTTTAACAATGAGCGGAAAAAGAAGATTGTTCTCAAAAACAAAGAATAGCTGATTACTCAAAACTAGCTCATTGTGGGTTAACACACGAATGCTTAACAGCGTCCAAATATTGTGGAACAAATGTGATAAAAATTACAAGAACAGGCGAATTGTTGACGCGACTTGGGATATTGTGGCAAAAATACGGGAATGACAAGTAAGTCAATAATTTATTTACTGATACATAGATGTAGATGTAGATTAGATATAGATATAGAAAATGATTTGAATAATAAAAATACATTTATGCCAGTTCGGTAAAAAACCGACAAAAATTCTCTCGAATATTTAACGCTGCACCGGTTGGTCGGTTGTTGTTACGAGAAGGTCCTATATTGTCCAAATCAGATGATTCAAGTGTCGGAGAAACAGTTTGGGGTGAATTACCTTCCATATTAATAATTACATTATGCAATAAAGTAATTGCTTTTACGATATGAATTGCTGTTCCTACGTCGATTTCGATAGCTTTTCCCAACAAACGAAATTTTCCTGCCATTATACCAAATGAACATTCTATCGTCATTCTCGCACGGGACAGTTGATAATTAAATTTTCTTTTTATCGTATCGTTAGACGCTTGTCGCCAAGGAAAAGGCCTCATGAGGTAGTGTCTTAACGGAAAAGCTTCATCACCTAAAAAAACGTATGGGGCTGTTATGTTCGACATCGGCAACGGTTCTTCTTGAGGAATCGATAACGCTCCACATTCAATTTTATTGTGAAAAGGAGTATTTGAAAATACCGCTTCGTCACTATCCTTCCCGTATGCACCTAAATCAACCATTATAAATTTATAATGAGCATCCGAGATGGGCATCAAGATGATGGAAAAGAATTGTTTGTAACAATAAAACATGCTGCCCGAATTGGCAGGACATTTTAATCTGATATGCTTTCCATCTATGCAACCCAATACGTGAGGAAACCCCCATTTTTCAAAAAATTCTTGCGCAATTTTTTTAAATTCTTCAACTGGAATATGTGTTTCCACCAAAGTATTCCATAAAGCTAAACAAACTTCTTTAACAATTCGGGAAATAGTACTCCTGGATATTCTAAATGAAAATGCCAATTGCCTATATGCAACACCGGTAGATAAGTATCTGAAAAAATAAATAAATGGCTACAATTTCTGTTTTATAAGGATAGTAATTTTGTATTAAAATATAAATTTGATTGAAGAAGATGAAAGTTAAGAGTTTCAAGAGACAAATAGAATAGTTTTCGATTTCTCATATGGATTTTTTTTAATTTTAGAAGAGGAAGCAAAAAATAAATGGAAAAATCTTTTTGATACTTTCATGAAGGAGATGAAGAAAATTCCAAAACCGAAATCTGGAGACTCCGCTGACGAAAATCCGGGTGTGTATGCAGGAAAGTGGTCATATTTTGACCTTATGAGCTTTCTCATCGCAACGCATTCCCCACGACCAACAGAGGGAAATTTTGCGGGTAGCTCTCAAAACTTTGATGTATGCTTGAGGCTACCCAAGGGGAAGTAGAAGAATGGGAGCTTTCAGGAGTGGGAGAAACTTCTGAAGAATTGACCGAAATTCCGGAAGTTTCTCCAAATAAGAAAACAACGGCCCCTCCGAAAAAAAAAATAAAAAAACTGACAGGAATGACGCCTTTCGAAGAAAATATGGTGAGAATAGAAGAGGAGAAATTGGAATTCATGAAGAAAATGGAAGATGATGATATTAATTTTCTCAAATCTCTTCTTCCATACATGAAAAAATTAGACGACATGAAAAAACTGAAAGTGAAAATTGAAATTCATGAAATTTTCATGAGAGAGTTGGGTGATTGAATATAAATTTCCTATAGCTTATTTTTTTTCACTTCCTTTTCTCCTTATATGATATAAAACTTACCGAATTGTTACCATCAAACGTTCTTCCACTGATATAGGTCTCTGGAAATTGGTTGTTGCATAATTGAATTTACTTTTTATTTTGTCAACTATATAATCAAATGTTGAAATATTCATTCTGCTATAAGAGTGAAATAGCTCCTCGTTTTCTCGAAGTTTGCAGTTCAGATGATGAAATTCACCATGATTCGATCTCATCAAATATATTCTATTTACGGGTCTTCTCCTTTTCTTATGTTTCTGTTTGACAGAATGTATTAAATTTACCGAAGAAGCAAATGCCACTGCAAAACCAGATGACATTTTCTTTCAAAATAATCTATTAATACACCAACCTCACGCAATGATGAAAACGTACTAACTGCAGTTGCAATCAAAAAAGAAATATATTTGTACTTGGTATTTATATTCAAATATTTCATTATAAGCATGCATTAAAAAACATATTTTTCATATTATTTCGAACAGTTGGATTCTTTGTATTCGTTCCTAAAGAATTCCCTATTTTAAAAATGAATTGTGAATGAAGAGAAATGTTTATTAAACGATTGACGCGGTTTGCTATAAATCGCGTTTTTTTCGTAAACAGATCCGATGCTCGATCGCGCCGCGCTGGCCGGCCGCCTTCTAAATTCACGTAAGACAGGCAATTTCTACGTAAGACACAGCGTAAGGGGAAACATCCGGCCTGGGACGTCATCCAATGCCCCAGACGTCGCGCTCCAGCTACCGAACCGAAACAAGCCGCCCCGATCCAGGTCCTCAACGACGCCACCACCGAAGAAGAAGAAGAAATCACCACAGAGACAATTATCCGCTTCGAACCCTTTATCAAATTCATAACTCAACTTCTATCTAATCTCTTCCCGGACCTCCGCACCGAAATCGCCAAGGCAATCGCCCAAAGTGCCCTCCAATTTCTCCATCACAATGCCGTCGCTAATTACATGGGTAATAAGGTTTCCCTCACCTTCGCGCCCACTTCATAATGTTTAAGTTTTTAATTGGTACAGTCAACGCAGGGGGTATTAAATTGTAACTGATCCGGATCAGAGTAGAGTCACCAAGGGCCGAAGAAGGTTTCAAAACCTTATGGCAGCCCATCATTAATAATTTAACTTTAATATATTAAGATTTATGTAACATTGAAGAAAATAAACGTATTATCTATCTATCTATCTATCTCGCCTGAGGGTAATGATCATCCGACAACGACATCGTGAAGCTCTCTCTCGCGACACCAGAACCAGTTGGTCAAACTTGGTTTTTATTATTCACCCTGAGCGCTCCTCAGGCCGTCCTCGTCAATCTCTGTGCCGTCCACAGAGATTCTTCGTAAATCGTCGCGATCCGCACGATCAAAACGCTTCGCGCCCTCGTGAAATCGCCGACCCTTCACTTACTCACCCCGGCTCGACGCACATCAATCGCAGAGTTCACTGCGCTGTATCACAGCGATTAAACTTCCCTAACCGGACCCCGTACACGCTTTCGTAGCGCCTGGTCTTTCGAGACCGGCCAGAAACGATCGCCGCGGGGAGCGATTGTCGAGCCTTTCCCTCAATTTCCTTTTCGACCCCAGTCTTCCAGTTAGTGACAGAGACACTTAGTGATCTGTGACCAGGCCTCCGCGTCATCCGCGAGTGTGACATCATCATCACGACTCCAACGCAAACTCTGCCTCCGCGACACCGACGCATGACCACGCCTACCAAGGCTCGCCGCCGCGAAAACGACCGTTATTAATTTAATTCCATAACGGCCCGGCAACACCACAAAGGAACGAATCTCCAATACAACCCAACAATAGTATTACTCCAAACCCCACGTACAACAGCTACGGAATACTAGAGCACGAAGAGGAAAACGAAATTATGGAAGAAGAAAACAACCCAAAAACCCCAAAAATGCCTCCCATTATAATTACAACAGAAATAATTAAGGAGAACCTGTTCACATCTCATAACGATGAAAACACCAACAATATCCAACAACTAAAAAACATAAACGAAGTGAACAACTGCCACACAAGATGGCAAACGTACTACAAAAAAACCAGAGTGGCTCAATGCGACCACTGTCAACGATGTGCATAGGACAACACCACACAAGAGACTGCAGCATGAAATCAAGAATACCCGGGGGGCGATCTGCACAAACTGCAAAGGTCAAATTATACCGGTTGTCCGACCTATATAAATTATGTTAACTCCATCGAAAAAATGAACAATAACACTAACCAAAACACAATAACCTACTCTAACAAAACGATAAACCCCAAATACACTAGCAATGTAAAAACAAATATATCATATAGCCAAATAACAAAAAATGAAAACACCAACAAAAACAACACATCCACAAACAACACGGTCCCAAATACTAACGATTTTAGAACCATGATAACGGAAATAAATCACCTAAACCAAACTTGCGACATAAAAGAACTCATACAAATGGCAAGAGAAATGAATCGGGCCAAAATTATGAAGGATCTACTACCAGCCCACCTGCGACAGAAAGTTACAACATTCGCACAAGTTCATGACTACAATACTAGGCATCGTAATGACATAAACCTTGAATGTGCTACGACAGTTTACCAAAGCAGAAGTATTTTTCACGGAGGATTCGCCAATTACAACAAACTTAGTGCAGATATTAAGAATAGTGAAAGTATTACAAAGTTCAAAACTCAACTGTGTAAAATCATCGGACAATAAGTGATTGTAGAAGAAACTCGTATGAAGAAGAATCCGCCGAGATATTAGCTATTTTAGCTATTTATAATCACAGTTAATAATAATAATAATAATAATTACTTCCTGCACAAATAAAACTGAAAAAATGCTAGCAGTAGCCGAAGTCATAAATAAATACTCATAAAAATGTCAGTACAAAACGAAACAACTTTAAAAATATTATCCTGGAACGCGAACGCGTTAAAAAATAAAATAGATGAATTTAGCAATCACATCTTACAAAAAGACATTGACATAGATTGTGTTCAAGACTGCAGAAGCGAAAACAACACAGCCCCAAACATACGCGGATACACATAACACACTCTAATGAAAAACAATAAAGTAGACCTACATCAAAAACAATATAAAGCACAGCAAAATACCGATAAATAACACGAACACTCCAGCAATAATAATCCAAATCAAAACAAACTACATCATTAACTTTTACAAAAGACCAAACATAAACATAAATACCACTGAATTAGAACAACTGATCAACACAGGACATAAAACAATTATAGTTGGTGACTTCAATGCTGAACACAACTCATGGAACTGTTACGTCAACAACAGGAGCGGAAACATACTGAACAACTACGTAGAAAACTCAAATTATATTTTATATTACCCGCATAATAATTTTACACATCACCCACCAAACCGCTACAGACCTTCAACAATAGACCTCATCTTAAACAGAAACACAATAATCACCCAACCAATAGCAGAACAACTCCTTAGCTCAGATCACCTACCCATCAGGTTCGATCTAAAAACAAATGACAAAATTATAGATTCCCAAGATTACAACAGACTGGCCTAAATTCAGAAAATTACTTAAAACACACATAACCAGATCAGAAATAATAGATAATATACAAGACATCGACAACCAAATAGAAGAATTAACGAGAAACATCCAAACCGCATACAGTAACGCCACAGTACTATCACCTCTAACCAGATATGAACACACAATTCCATAAGAAATAAACGACCTAATAAGAAGAAAAACAGACTCAGATCACAATTTCAAAGAAACCCAACATATTACCTGAGAAATGAAATTAAACAGTACAAAAATGCAATAGAAAAAAGTCTCAAACATTTCAAAGTGCAAAAATGGAATGCATATATGGAAACATTTACATCAACAGATCAAAACCTATGGAAGTTGAAATACTCAAAAACAAAAATAAAAATTATAACATCCCACCAATCCAAACAGCAACAACAATCAAATTATCAGATATGGACAAAGCAGACGAAATTGCTAAAGAATTCTATGAAAATCATAACTTGACAGCCAAATATAAAAATAAAATAATAGACCGCAAAATAAACAATTTCTATCAAGAATTGCAACAACAAAAAATCACATCACCAATTGACTCACAGACAAATACGAAATCAGGAAAATCTTCAAAAAACTAAAAAATCACAAATCGCCCGGAATAGACAAGATCTCAAACCTGGTGCTGAAAAATCTAGATGAACATCATATAAAAACAGTCCCGTAGAGTGCAAATTTCCCCTTGATTGATTAACATAGCGAATTTAAGTTTCAATCCGGTTGCGGCAGGATCGCGTTTATTGATATAGATATATTGATTGCGAGCGATTATCGGCGGCACACGCTACCATGGCCCAAGCGCCAAATGGACAGCCACAGACACTACCTCGACAACGCAGGGCCGGAGGAGTGCTGGCAGATTGGTTTGGTATCGGAGGTAATCAGGAAGAGCCTAATTACGCCAATGGATACCACCAGAGAATGGCCCTATACAACCCTGAGGAGCAGGGTGTGTATCAACCCGACCCCATGGACCCAGAAGAGCGGATAAAACTCGTAGCGGGTAGGAGGCAGCTGGTCGAGATAGAGCGAGCCGAGAATGAACAGAAGTGTCTCGACTATCTATTCAACAAAACGTATGGAAAAGTCATCGACGCCAAATACAAGCAGTACTGTGCGGCGATGCTTAACACCTATTTCGACAGCGTACATCTTGCCGACCAGTCCGAGCGAAGACGGTTACTGGAGCTGACGATTCCAAGACATATGAATGATCGCATGCGCGTTACATTCCAGTTCACCGAGGAAAATCTTCCCAACATACGCGCAGTCAATCGGAATGTCAATGGAATAGTGCAAACACGGCACCCCTTCTTGCCTTGGATCATACAGGAGACCACCATAAGCGATTCTTTAAACAACAGTGGCCTCCTGTCAGTCCAACCGTGCATCAGGTGGTATCACTGGGTGATACCAAACTATAAACTACCGTCCAATAAGTTTTTTCAATTCGTTATCGAAAGTCCTCGAACGAGTCATGGTTAACCGAATCCAAACACTTATACGAGAAAAAACTAACAAATTCCAATTCGGCTTCAAGAAAAATCACAGTACTATAATGCAACTAGCTCGCATAGTAGACACTATAAACGCAAATTTTAATAGCAAAGACACCACAGCCATGCTAACTCTAGATGTAGAGAAAGCTTTTGATACTGTTTGGCACAAAGGACTGGTATTCAAACTGCACAACAAAATCCCACATTACATGATGAAATTTATAGACTCCTACATTAAAGAAAGAACCTTTCGAGTCAAAGTCAAAAACAAACTGTCAAAAAAATACAATATTCCAGCAGGGGTACCACAAGGTAGCGTGATATAACCTCTATTATACATACTATACGTAGACGATATCCCAACCACAAAAAATACGGAACTTGCACTCTACGCCGACGACACGGCGATAATTGCAAAAGCGAAAAATATCCCCGAAACCATCGCAAAATTACAAAAACACGTGAAAATACTAGAAAATTATTATAAAAAATGGAAAATTCAAATCAACACTAACAAGGCAAAATTAATATACTTTGCAAACCGCAAAACAGTTCCACCCCCACTCACCTTATACAACAATACAATATCCACGACCGAAGAGGTCAAATACCTAGGCATAATATTAGATAAAAACTTACTTTTAAATTAAACACAACCGAATCCATAAGAAAATCTAATATATCAATAAACTACCTGTACCCCCTCATAGGACTTCATAGTAAACTAAACGCAAAAATCAAATTAAACTTATACAAAAGCTGCATTAGACCGATATTAACTCACGCATCTTCAGTTTGGAATCAGATCGCAAAAACCCACCTTAATAAACTAGAAATTAAATAAAATAAGATTCTGAGAACTATAATGAACAAGAGAAGACAAGAAATATCACTGCCAAACCTAAGAAAAATCAGTAACATCGAATCAATCATAACTAGAATAGAAAAAGAATCACAGAAATTCTTTCATCATTCCATAAAAAAAATCCTTCTATTAAATTAAAAATAATAGACTTCAAATTAAGTGAAACCACACTGAAAAAACCAAAATTTATATACCGAACTAAATTATAATATTGCAGAACCTCACATATACTGAACATTTAAAATGCGGAATTAATTGAAATTACACCGACAATACTATCGTGTTTTCTTTATGAGTACAATTATTTGTGAATAGATTAAGATGCATTTCGGAAACGTAGGAATTACTGAGGCAACGGCCTTGGCCGGCCTTATAATGAGGATGAATGCAATGCAATGCGCTCAGTCAGAGTCTGAAGTCCAGTAGCGGGAATTTTTTATCGGCGTCCTCGACGAAAGAGGGCCTTAGAATTAAATCAGTTGTTACCAACACTCATCCCCTGACAATTCTTACCCTAACCAGAGTAAGACCACGCCCCCCTCGCGCCCGCGTCCGCGCTTGCTCGTCATTGGTCGAACGCCTCCTTGGCTTCTCGGCTATAAATTACGCGTCCTCTTGACCAATCGACACCATGATACAAAGAATTATAAGATATGTCCTTACGCAGTCGCTCCTCCCACTTGTCGACGTCAGTGAGAGAGTAAATACCGACCGCTGGTATGCTATTCGCACGGGAATCATAGCGTTTTGCATTCTTTTTCCTAATTGCGATGTTGGATCTTACAAGCATGTGAAATATAGATGTTTTTTCCGAAGCAGAATAACTCAGACATATTCTGCCTGAGCAGTTGTTCGCAAAATGATCGATATTCAATCGATTTAAGACGTTTTAAATGAACTGGAAATGATGTTCCCTCTGCGATCGATTTTAACAATGTTCTAGATGTAATAAGTCAGTGAGGTATAATATCTATGAATAAAATGCGCACTGTAATTGTTCGTTCTAATTTCACCGATTAAATCTTCTCAGATAACTTCGTGAAATAGGAAGAACACATCTTTTTATCAGATCTCTCTACCGCGATGAAGTAAATAACATTTCGATTTTAATTATTCTTCCTTCAAAATTTCGAGAAAAACGAATTTTCGAGAAAAAATTACACCGACTTATCTCCGAAAAACTATAACATTACTTAAGTCCTACTATTAAAATTATGGAACTATCTTAAACAGAGTTGACGACTTCTGTATAAAGTCACGTTGACTGTTGTCAACATAAAACATGTTTCTTAAAGGGTGCCAAAAGTTTTAGCAAATAAGAATATAGTTGGTTGGAGTATTCGATCAAAAATAGGATATTCATCTACGACGCGAAATCTTATAAAATTCGTGAATAGTAAATAGTGGGTTTCGGATATCAATGTGGAAATGCAATTTCGGTAATGGGCACATTCCCTCAAAATAAATCATTAGACGAAATTTTTTATATTCTTAAACCTAGCAAATAGCATTTTTTTTGTACTACATAAAAACCATATTCAATTAGTTTTAGATAATCCCTAAAAACAATCAAGTATTTTTATTGTCGCTGCTTTGTATATTTTAAAGAATCTCACACCGATACGGTTTTTTTTAATGATCATAAGGCCAAATCTACTCGTCTTTCAAGTCGTTAATGCATTTTATAATAGTATAATATCAACATGAAAGAGAAATTGCGACTCTGATTACATAAACAAAGCTTGCGAACAGCCACGAGAAGTTCCCCCTCTCCAACTGGATGTGACGTCAGTCAGTGATGCGCGAACAAAACGAAAATAGGATTTCTAAAGGACATATCTTGTAATTCTTTGTATCATGAATCGACACTGTCATAGAGTTCGTTTCGAAACGCCGAACAGTGTACATCGTGCCCGTGTTACCAAGCGCTGCCAACATCCGGCACTTCCGTACGCCGTGGCAGCGCTCACAAGACGATCGGACCCACACAGAGGCCCCATTGTTCTCAAATGGATATAAATATCGGGGCCGGTTGCGAGGAATTCAGTACGCTCTGAGAAGCCAACTAGCCTACATCTACGACTACCAGTTCGAGAAGCCAGATTCTGCTAAAAAACAGACACAAACCAAATAGCCTTCGCGACTTGTCTCCCTTTGCGCCAAACGTCGTGGTGGAAGCCACCATTTCTGCCCATACGACAGCGGGAGACAGACAGCAAGGCATTTGGGCCGATAAAGCAATCAAACCGCGACCGAGTACCGTCGACCGAATATCTAGCCACACTGGCTAGAGCGCGAGTAGTGCCACGCCCCGCGTCAACCGCGTAAAGTCTCCACTCAGAGCCACTCCCCCCGGGAACTACGCGACAAGGCGTGCCTGCGACCCAACGGACGTGCCCGTTTACGGAACCACCCCCGAGACGGTGACATTTTGGCGCCCAACGTGGGGCCAAATTCAGTTGACAGGAGTGAGAATTCTGACGAACCACTACGACCAGCCGGACTACCACTCAGCGCACCTCCCAAACGGTGCCAAACAGTTCTGGGACTGCACAATCAACACCCAGTGGCGCCCAAACAACCAGATACAGCTTCACTCACCGACCATGACGGGAACGAAGACACGTAGAAATAAACCAAAAACCGAGCCCGAAGCAGCGACGACCTCCAACCAGTGCAGCTGCGATCCAAATGCATCCAGAAGAGTGATCGGACGCCGTCCGCCGACGTTCTCTGGGCGCGACACCCAATGCCCGGAGAAATTCCTCGAGAAATTCAAAAAATATGCGGACGAAGCGGGGTACGATGATGAAGAAGATCGCCGAGACTTATTCCTCGACTGCATTGATGGAGAAGCAGCCAAGGCCCTGGGACGTTTTGCGGCAGGGGACATGGACTTCCTTATGTTGCAGCAGTTGCTGCTAAGAGAATTTGGGGGAGCTGACCGTCTCCGTAATCTTCGGCGAAAATTCGAACGCGAAGACCAGAAGGAGGAGGAGCCAAGCGACGCATTCATCTTGAACAAATATGTGTTGGCAAAGCGGCTATACCCGGACGACACCGAAGCACAACACACAGAGAAAATACTCGACCTGCTGAGCTCCGAAACGGCTGGGTTCATCCGACCCCATGATCCCAGGACAATCGCCGATTTGGTCGAGTTGGCCATGGGCATCGAATCATCGGTCCGAACGATTCGGCGTACCAAGCCAGCAGCCAGCAAGAGCAACTCCGCCCCAAGAGTACCAACCGATGTGCCAACCACCAAACGCGAACCGCCTCAATGCAGGTTCTGCCCTGGGCAACACTGGCACCGGAACTGCCCCATCCGCAAGCCAAGGCCGGAAAACGAGTAGGCGGCCGGCACCAGCCCCTAAGCCGGCCGCAAAACAACATGACGATCAAATTGGCAGCAACCATCAGCGATTCCCCAAGCAGCCCCCGCTTGCGAATCACGCTGGGAGCCGAGGTCGTCCTTGCTCTAGTCGATACTGGAGCCCACACCAACATCATCGACGCCGAACGATTACCAGCAGCTGCACATGTGTCACCATGCACCGGGGTTATAACGACGCTCTCCGGAGACGCCTTGGACTTAATCGGAAACACAAACCTGACAATCGGACTCGAGGGCCTGCAGATGTCGGTTCAGTTTGCGGTGATCCGCAATACTACAGTCCCCATCATCCTAGGCATGCCATGGTTAGCACAACAATCCGCTGTCATCGACCTGGACCGTAAATGTGTACACTTCGGCGTCGAAAAACGTCGTATATCCTACTGGTCGGAGACCCGTCGTAGACCGCCAATGTCTCCGCCTGAGCTCGCCAACGACTTTCCACCGACGCAACAGCAGAAGTTCCAGGAGCTCTGTCATCACTTCGCAGACGTCCTGGATGCCACTACAATGCCCACCAAGACGAGCAGCCTCGCCCACCGAATCGTGCTCATCGATCCAGACAAAGTGGCCTTCACCCGGCCATACAGGGTCAACGATACGAAAAGGCGACTCATAATGGGCGAAGTTCAACAACTTCTACGGGATGGACGCATCCGTCCATCACAGTCGAATTTCTGCAGCCCCGTCGTGGTGGTGACGAAAAAGAATGGCAAGCCGAGGTTGTGCCTCGACTTTAGAGCTCTCAACGCAATTACAGTCAGTGAGGCATCCCCCTTGCCCAACATTGCGGATTGTCTCAGGGACTTAGGAAATGCGAAGATTTTCTCCACCCTCGACTTACGCCAAGGTTATTGGCAAATACCGTTGGAAGAAGAGAGCCGAAAATTCACCGCCTTTGCAACCCCGGATGGTGCCCTTTACGAGTTTAATGTAATGGCATTCGGCCTTAAAAACGCCCCCGCGACCTTCCAACGGTTTATGTCGCAACAAGTGCTCGCCGGTCTCGCGTGTGCCACCGTGTACCTGGACGATGTGATAGTTTTTAGTGAAAATGTCGAAGAACACTTAAAACACCTCCATTGTGTCTTCGAACGGCTTCAACAGCATGGACTACGTTGTGCGCCCGAAAAGTGCCGGTTCGGTGCCGCGAAACTAGACTATCTCGGACACATAGTTACCGCGGAGGGCAATCAACCAAGCCCGTCACACATCCAACAAGTGATTGCGTTGCCAAACCCAAAGTCGCGTAAAGAACTTCAGAAATTCCTCGGCACCGTCGGTTGGCTCAGGGAATATATTTCAAATTACGCGACAATCACCGCCCCTCTTACTGACCTACTTACAACCAAGAAAAAATGGAAGTGGGCTAACGAACAAGAAGTTGCCGTCATCCAGCTGAAAGACGCCCTGAGCAAACCCATCACCCTGCATCGCCCCGACTTGACCAGGCCATTCGTGCTGCAGACGGATGCCAGTGGACGGGGAATGGCCGCGGTTCTGTATCAAGAGGGAGAACAGGGATACAAAGAAATAATTGCATACGCCAGTGCAAAGTTTAAAGCGGCAGAACTGCGATACCATATAAACGAACAAGAATGTTTAGCGATCGTCTGGGGCGTACAGAAATTCCGGCAGTACCTCGAAGCAAGAAAGTTTCGCCTCCGAACGGATAATCGCTCCTTAACGTGGCTCTCCAAAAGTAAGGATGAGAGAGCCAAACTCACACGTTGGTCTCTGCTGCTACAACAGTATGACTTTGAAATCGAACACGTCCCTGGCGCTAGGAACGAGTTGCCTGACGTGTTATCCCGAGATCCAGAGGAAGACGACGCACGACCAGATATCGAAGATCAACGCCAGTTTGCCCCGTTGGTTGCCGTTACCGACGCAATCCCGAGCACCTCCCAGGCAAACAACTCCGCAGGCATCGAAGGCAGAGATCCCCGACCCGTAGTCCAGGTTGTACTAGAGGCCCAGAACAATGACGAGGACGTACAAGTAATTGTTCGCCAACTGGCGAATATTCAACCTACTGGCACCGGTCCTTACATCATTATCGACAGACACCTCTATCGCCGAAATGCCGAAACCACCCAACTATACGTGCCCAGTCCGGTCAGAGAACATGTGCTGTACAGTTGCCATGACGCGGCGCTAGCAGGACATCCTGGGGGCGATGAGACACTTCGCGAAGTTCAGAACCTATTCTATTGGCCGACAATGCGAAAAGACGTACAAAAATATGTCAAAGGATGCCTTCTATGTGCCCATTACAAAACAAGAACACACCCACCACACATTGGGCTTCAACCAAGGCAACCCACCAAGATTTGGGACACATTAGCAGTGGACTTAATGGGTCCTTATGACCGAACCCCCCGAGGAAAACGCTTCATACTGGTAGTTACCGACTTGCTCTCCAGGTGGGTTGAAGCATTCGCCGTAGCCGACAGCCAAGCAACAACCATCACTCGTGTTTTGGAGAACGAAGTGTTCCACCGATTCGGGTACCCCCAAACGATCATATCGGACAATGGCCCGCAATTCACCGGCACGATTTGGCACCGTCGATGCCAAGACAAATGGAAAGTCCAACATTGGACAACAGCGGCCTACCATCCTCGAGCAAATCCTACCGAAAGAAGGAATCAGGAGATAAAGAAAGGACTCCGGCTTCATCTCCACGGTCGCAACCCCGACCAGTGGGACCTGGTGCTCCCAAAAGTATTATTCAACATAAGACGACGCACAGTGCGGCCGATTGCCGAAAAGCTGGTCAAAAGTATAAAAAAAAAGTCTCTAGCTAGAGTTTTTTTATGTTTGGGTTGACTTCATAGATACTCTAGGAATCAGAAACCGTCAATAGTAGCGTCCCCTTACTCAAATCTCGTTCTTCATCCCAGTTGGCATGCGCCCCTTATCCGAGTGCTATACTACAGTCAACACATAGTGAACAGTAACTGCTCCGTTACGACCGTGTAAAACTATTCGTACTGAAGAGGAACAAGCGGAAAAAAATGGAATCTACTTCTAAAGGTTAGTTATATATGTTTGAAAATTTATAGAAGCTAACTGTTCATCAGAAAATTTTCAAAATTATAAATGTAGGAGCATATTTTTTCTTTCTCTTTCAATAAAAATTTGAGTTGTGAAAGAAGAAAGTAATATATTGCTGCTGACTTCCGTTAGGAATTTTGTTGGAGATTATTTGTAAAAGTATTATCTACTAAATAAAACAAGATTCAGCTGCCGAGACCTGCCGATTGAGTTTTTATGCATGTATTCAAGAATAAAGAACATAGTACGTATTAAACGACACAGAGAGATAATCGCATCTATAAAGTAAATATGCTTATGTATACGTCGTGTGTCGGTCAATCAAAAGTAAACAAACAATATATATATTTGAACACTACATCTTACGTATTTTCGTGTATGATATGTGTAGAAAAGAAAGAGCAAGACAAACGTTTAGCAAGTTTGGTTAGCAATCGGAGCTAGTTCTATCGATATTCGATATTCGTGCGTGTATTTGCGTTCGTTTGCTTCATAAGGCCCCGTCATAGTGGCATGTTTGCGTGATAATATTTGTGTTTATATTATTTGTCCCTGTAGTCATCGAACACTTTTGTTTTGTTTTAGGTATCAGTACTTCGATTCAAGGTGGCTTCACGAGACTGCAATTTTTCGAATCTATAAAAGATATTATGAAAGATAATTTGGATTGTATATGTGCAAGAGTTGTACGAATTGTGTCTCCAAACTAAGATTCTGTCGTGTTATCAGATTTAGACAAAGCAACGATAGCAGACTTGGTATTTAAAATGAGAACAAGATGGAACGCAAGTAATAGGTCACAGATTGGTTTTGAAAAAAATGGTGATTGGCTGCAAAAATGTGTTGAATTAAGCGCTGTAACTACCAAAATCAAGGTTTCTGGAGTTGAAAAAAGATTGTGGTCGGCCACAACGCAGTTTTTCAGAGTCTTCTGAGCGAAGTAAGCGGAGGAAGACAGCGGAGCGACAGTATCGACTGAAATACTCCTTCACTCAGTAACAACTAAACTGAGGTCTGAGGACAAAATGATTTTGCAAAGTGGTGGCCGATATCTCACGAGGTAGTCCTACGAAAGCTACGAAGTACAGAAGATCAGTAGAATCCATAACTAATTATGTGCCTTTTCCAATGACGAAGCATTATCATTATTTATCGAACTCGGATTGTCACAAAGTAAATACCAGCAGCTACGTAATGCTCATTTGCAAAAAAAGTCAAAAATGATTCCATCGTATAAGAATCTGCGCAAATCAAAATTACTTTGTTACCCACATTCAGGTCTTTCAGTAACCTCCAATTATGCAGTAGTGGAACTGCAAGCATTATTGGACCACACAACTGAACGTATTCTTCTGTCTCAAGTAGAAGTTGTTAAAATTCTATCGCAGACAAAACTAGAAAATTTGACTTTAATTGGCAAGTGGGGCTGTGACGGTAGTTCGGGGCACAGTGAATATAAGCATAAGCTGGACCCAAATAGCAGTAGCGATGACAGTGTGTTTTTACGTCTTTGTCCCACTACAATTTGTGCATATTGACTCTTTAACAAAGGAAACTACTGTAATTTGGAAAAATCCGAGACCATCATCTCAAGGTATTGTCGGCCTATAAAGATTGAATGTGCGAAAGAAACAGAACATTTAACAAAAATAACTACGGACAATGTGAATCAACAGATACAGAATTTGAGTAGATATACAACTACTATTAACGCCACAAAAGTATGTGTTAGTTATAATTTGTCGTTGACAATGATTGATACTAAAGTTTGCAATTCATTGTCCGAGACGAAATCTGCGATGCGTTGTTATCTATGCGGTTGTACATCGAAAGATTTCAACGCCATAGATGCAATGCTACAGAAGGAAATTTCTGCAGATCAGTTGAAATTTGGCCTATCTTCTTTGCACTGTTGGATTCGATGTTTTGAGTTTTGTTGCATTTGTCTTACAAATTGAATATCATGAAATGGCAGGCTCGCTCAAAAGAAGAAAAAGAATCAGTCGAAAAAGAAAAAATATATACAAGAAGCTTTTAAAACAGAATTGGGGCTTGAATGTTGACAAGCCAAAGCCCGGAAGTGGAACTTCGAACGATGGCAACACTGCTCGATGTTTTTCGAAAATATGTAATATCTGCAAAATAACCGGCATTGATGAAGATATAATACATCGGTTTTATATCATATTACAAGCTATTTCTAGTGGTTTTGAAATTAATGTGGATAATTTTCGGGAGTATGCTGTGGAATTAGCCAGAAAAATCGTTGACACGTACAGTTGGTATTATATGCCCACTTTGGTACATAAGCTTTTAATTCATGGTCCACAAATAATACAGCATGCAGTGTTACCTATCGGTCAAATGTCCGAAGATGCTCAGGAGGCTTGCAATAAATTTTTCGAATGTATCGCTTACATTATGCGAGAAAAATTATCGTCAAAAAACAATGGAGGACGTATTTAAACGGTTTTAATTGCTTCGGATCCATACATTTCCAGTTGCCGAAAGTTGCCTGTTAAGCCGCTTAAATCTTTATCCAAGGAAACGATTAATCTATTATCGCCCCCATCTGTACATTGTGACGAAGAAGATAAACAAGAATCAGCTGAAAGTAGCTCGGTCTCAGAGTCTGGTACAGATGTAGATGATTACGACTGTGATGACAATGAAAACTTTTTTCTTGTAATATTGGTAATTTTTGCAAACGAAAACAATACTGTATTTAATATTAACAGTGTATTTAATATTAATATACAATTTTGGAGCACCGTTTGAACGTTTTTATTTGATAATAGGCGAAATTCCGCACATAGGACACGAAATTTGTAATCAGTGACCCCAAAACCATGAAAACGATATGTAACTTGATTATGACATATAATACATGATATTTCACCCTCAAGGTGGTCAACAGGAGTATGAAGGAGTTAAATTCCACACATTTGACATAAAATTTGAAATCAGCGACCCCAAAACCCCTATGGTTTAATTTTAAAATGAATTACTTGAATTTTCGACTTTTGACCAGCTTTTCGGTAATCGGCCGCACTGTGCGACGCCAGAACGAAGCCACAAAACAAAGTCCCGCCTACATGCTCTTTGGTAGGAACCTTCAACTACCAGGGTACTGGAAAACTCCCGAACAACTACAGGAAGAACCTCCATCAGGGAACTGTCTCAGAGAAGCCTCCAGAACCAGAGGACATATCAGAGACGGCGATACCCTGAAACAACGGCACCTCCACCCATATTCACGCTAGGCCAGCAGGTGTTGATCCTCAACCACAGACCCGGTAATTTTAACCAAAAATGGACCGACCACACACGGTCAGAGCCAAGGTGGGACCGACAACGTACCTGATAGATGAGGGAGAGAATGTCACCAAACGTCACGTCTCCGAGATCCGCCCTACCCCAACTAGGAACACGCTGACCTGATGACCTGGGGCCGCTTAGTTTAGTTTAGTTAGTTCGTTCTGTTCGATTTTGATTTTTTAATTTTTCTATTTTGTTGTTGTATATTACCTTAATAAATAAACGATACACTGTCTTTTTCTCCGCAACCACGGTGGGTACCGACCGTCTTCAGAAGGGGGGAGACTGTTACCAAGCGCTGCCAACATCCGGCACTTCCGTACGCCGTGGCAGCGCTCACAAGACGATCGGACCCACACAGAGGCCCCATTGAGTCCTGTGTTAGCATTCAGCGTGAGCAGTACTATTCGAGTTCCTGAAAGCCAGCGTTCGAGACACCCGCAGCAGTTAGCCCGAGTCCCTGTTCCAAACTCGAGCGGAAAACTACGGTCTTTCTCGAGACCGCGGACGTCGCATCGCATCTTCAGCTACAAACATACCATCACTCGGAATATATCTGGTGAGTCGGTTCCAATTACAAGATATCACCCTATGAGCAAATCCAAACCCAAATCAGGCGCGTCGGCGCCCTCTCCGGCCCCAAGCATTAACTATAAAGCAACAAGATCCACCACTGCATTACTAAAACAGCATCCGAAAAATCAATTAGCCCACCTAGCACCTCCAACATCAAAAACATCACCACAAAGCACAGCACCCCAACACTACCGCAGCCAAAACTACAGACACCTCAAGGTCGCCCTCACCCGAAATTAGATCGCCTTCTACTACACCTTCGATTGCTTCTAACCACTCTATCCCACGCCGCAAAGAAATCTTCAGATATGTTGTTCGCAACATTCCTTTATCGCCTCCTAATGACCACCAAAATCCCTCTCGTACAACTTAAAGTCAACTACAATAAAACTGCACTAATCGAAACCTCTAGCGAAGCATCACCATCCTTCCAAAAGTTCTGCAAAACCTCGTTGGAACACCTAATCTCACATTTGAACCCCTCCGTCGCAGAGATCAAGCCGATCCCCGAATGGCCCCCAAAATTTCATATTCTTGTGTAATTACTACATCCCCTCGATATCACTGAAAATGATATCGAAGATGAACTCAACTATCACAATATCCGTTTCACAAATTCTGGCGTATAATTTCCAAAACCACCAACAATCCTACACAACTGATCCGCCTTGTCACCTTGACAAACCATCCTCGATAAACTTCTGCTGAACGGCTTCCCAATGTACGGCGAAATCCATAGAGTTGAACCTCTAATGTCCCTGCCCTATTCCCAAATATTGTTCCACCTGCCAACAAACCGGACATATCAATTCCGAATGCCACAACAAAATCACCTGCGCCTCTTGTGGCGAAAATCACAAAGCCCCAATGCCCAAAGATCAAAACCCCACTTGTCCCAACTGCAAAGGCCCGCATTCCGCGTGGCAACATATTTGTCTGAAACGAAAAGAAATCCCATCAGACCCGAAACAAATCGCGCCCGTAATAGTACACAATGACCCATACTCCAGCGACGAAGAAGATTCTAAACCAGAATATTTTTCCGAGTACACTAAAACCAATTCGCTTATTCGATTCCTCACTGAAACACTATCCAATATTCTCCCAGAACATCGATCCCAGATCGCAAAGCGATATCCGAAGCCGCGTCAAAATTCCTGCAAAGGAATACTGTAATAAACTACAGCGGTAGAGATGTGTCCATATCATTATCAAGATTATGGTAATGGAATTCATTGTTGGTACAGTCAATTGCGGCGGTATTCAGCGCAAACGACATCTCCTAAAAGCACTTCTCCATGACGAAAATATCTCTGTTCTTGCCATTACAGAAACTAAGACGAAATCCATAATTTCTTTCGCAAACTTTCAAACATATCAGCGCAATTCCCAACATGGAGCAATACGCGGCACTGCACTATTAGTCAATAAACATTTAATTTCCACCCCTTTCGTTCTGCCCCAAGAATTTAATCAAATTGAGTGCACGGCAGCCAATCTCCACCTCAAAAATAAAACGATTACCTTTGTCAGCTATTACAACCCCCCCAATATGAAAGTTTCGAGAAATTTCATCCGATATGTAGCATCCATTCCTAATGTTGTCATTATGGGAGACTTCAACGCCAGACACCTCCAATTCCGGAGACCACTATTCTAACGCCAACGGCCATATTCTTGCTGACTGTCTTATCAATCTCCAACTATGGAGATGCCCTAATATTCTACCGACCTGCATCACTTATAGCGGTTCCTCCATAAACGACCACATTTTGATTTCTCCTAATCTTGTTGAATTTTTCGACGATAATTGCTATATCGGCCAAACAATAACGTCCGATCATGAACCACTATTAATCAAAACTAACATTTCACACCCACCACTTCCCGAGCAAATAATATTATTCTCAAAGATTTCAAAAATACCAACTGGCAGTCTTTCAACTCCCAACTAATTAAAAATATCGCTACTGAGCCAAATCTCGAAACGATTGCAGATATTGATTTGCAAATCAGGAAAATAACATCGGAAATTCAAACAGCGCTACAATCATCCATTCCAACAAGAACAGTAGACATTAATCGTAAACCTCTCCCGCCGTTCATAGTAGATTTAATTAAACAAAAAAGACGGATCTATCGATTATTTCTTAAATCTCGAGACCCCCCTACAAAAACTGAGTACAATAGACTTTCAGCTCTTATTAGACGCGAAATAAATAACTACATGGAACAAAAATGGTCCGACACTACTTCAAAGCTAGATTATAGAGACGGTAAAAAATTCTGGAATAAATTCAAACTCCTAACCGGCCAAAAATCAAAACCTTCCTCATATCTCATTGACGCTAATGGCAAATTCATCAACGATAATCAAGAAAAATCGGAGCTTTTTAAGCAACACTTAGAAAAAATTTTCGGAATCCCCAGCAAACAACTCACAGAAAACGTTTTATTCGACGGACTCGAAACCTATAAAAAAATTCTTTTACATAACGACATTAATATCGAACTGAACGGCTCCTCCCCCTTTGATACAAAAATTACCCTCAACGAAGTCGAACAAATCATTAAAACAGGAAAAATACAGCCCCAGGTATAGACGAAATACCAAAAAGCAGCCCTACGCCACCTCCCCATAACATTTTAAATGCCCTACTCAACATTTATAACCGTTGCCTGGAATTATGCTACTTTCCTTAGAGTGGAAAGTGGCAAATACTGTGATGATATCAAAACCACGTAAGATATTAACAAACCCAGACAATTACCGACCAATTTCTTTACTAAGCGTGTTGGGAAAAGTTTTCGAACGGATTCTATGCGATCGGATGAAGGAATTTGTCGGTTCTCGCGAGATCATCCCAGCATTCCAGCACGGTTTCCGCTCCTTTCACTCCACCCAAGATCCACTAATTCAATTACACACCGACACCACAATATCTGTTAACGAAGGAAAATGCACCCTCGCGGTCTTCCTTGACATACAGAGAGCGTTTGACAAGGTATGGCACGCTGGCCTAATTTACAAATTAAAAGAACTGGATTTCCCTCGGTTTCCAGAAATTAATACTCTCATATTTAACCGATAGAAAAATTAGAGTGAAAACAGGTGATTCCTTTTCGAACGCTTTTTGTCCAAACTCAGGCGTCCCCCAAGGCTCGGTAATTTCCCCCCTCCTCTACTCCATTTTCATCCACGATATGCCAACACACATACGTACAAAATGTGCTCTTTTTGCAGACGACACCGCAATCTGGGCCACTGGAAGATCCGCTACGGAGGCAGCCTTCGCCATCCAACAACACCTCGACATCTTCGGAGAATGGGCACTACGATGGCTTATTTCCCCTAATCCCCAAAAAACCCAAGTCATCCTCTTCCATCACCCTCACAAGAAAAAATGCCCAAAATTTTCTAAACAAGATATCGACCTCAATCTCTGCGGACAACGCCTCTCACTCCAAGAGGAAATCCTTTATCTAGGAGTCACCTTCCACGAAAATCTCAATTGGCGCTCCGACATCAACCTTACTCTCAAAAAAGTCAGAAATAGAGCAAATCTGTTATACGCACTTAAGGGCAAAATTCGGGGCTGTTCGCCCCAAACCCTCCTTCACACCTATAAATCATATATCAGACCCGTAATTGCATACAGATCATTAATCTATTCGGCAGCACCAAAACATCTGACTAACCCCTTCTCTTCTTTCGAAAGAAAACTATGCCGCAGCATTTTTCGCCTCAACTTCAGATTTCCATCATCCGAACTCTACACACTAACCGGTCTCCCGCCCCTATCACAACATCTCCAAAAACTCCAAAGCTCATATGCGATCCGTACCTTAAATGGCCCCAACTCAGTGGCCCGACAAACACTTCTCTCCCGTTGGAGCACTCGGGGTCAAACAATCTGCCGAAAACCGAAGAAAAAACTTCCATTTCCTCCGGCCCGGATTCTGCGAAGCGTCAAAGAACCACCCGAAGCTATCCTAGACCATCTGGAACAAATACCGCTGCTACTCCGATGACGTGCCAACAGTTACTAGGACTCTCTAATTAGCTAAATTTTACATAAAAACATTAAAATACCAATTGTAAACTACGTGATCGGAGATTTTGCTGTGGTTTTCCTCCGATCCCCGCCGATAGCATGCTCGGGCGTAGTGCACAAAGTCGGCCCACAGGCGCACCCTTTTTCCAAATTAATTTGCTATGTAACTGGTTAATTTATTAACCAGAATAAATCCAGGGACTGAAGAAGGTCTAGTGACCTTATAACAGCCCAATAATTTATAAAAAATTTAAGTATCATTTGTAATGTATTCCCCTAAGAAACAATAAACGTTTTTTCATTCATTCATTCATTCATTCATTCGAGGCCCCATTTTTCTCAAATGGATATAAATATCGGGGCCGGTTGCGAGAGGAATTCAGTACGCTCTGAGAAGCCAACTAGCCTACATCTATGACTACCAGTTCGAGAAGCCAGATTCTGCTAAAAAACAGACACAAACCAAATAGCCTTCGCGACTTGTCTCCCTTTGCCCCAAACGTCGTGGTGGAAGCCACCATTTCTGCCCATACGACAGCGGGAGACAGACAGCAAGGCATTTGGGCCGATAAAGCAATCAAACCGCGACCGAGTACCGTCGACCGAATATCTAGCCACACTGGCTAGAGCGCGAGTAGTGCCACGCCCCGCGTCAACCGCGTAAAGTCTCCACTCAGAGCCACTCCCCCCGGGAACTACGCGACAAGGCGTGCCTGCGACCCAACGGACGTGCCCGTTTACGGAACTACCCCGAGACGGTGACACCGGATCCCGCTCCGTAGAGAACAGTCGTATTATATCGTAAACGGGTCGTGATCAGCGATCGCGAGATCCCCGTTGTTGTTTATTTCTCGTCCACGCGCCGACGTGCGAGAACATCAAGTGCGCCGCACTCGCCTATTAACGCGTGTGTAAAAGTGCTATGCGAAAGGACGCTTAATTAATTAGTGAAAATGCCGTCAGATACAGACGCGACAGAACATTTAAAACCCGCTCGCGATAAGCAAATCGAAGCGCTCAAAGCGCAAATCGACGACTTAGTTGCTACAGTTTCCAAACTCGCCAAACAACTAAACGAGCAAGTCCGACTTAACAGCCTGCTTATTGCAGAAAGAGAAAATAAACCAGTGTTGCCGAAAAACAAAGACTCTACCGACGAATCGTCCACCGAATCTATCACTTCCTATGTTTCCAAAACAAACAAACGACGCAAGATATCAAAGAAAAATCACACGGAACACACAGCCAATGTCGCCATCCAGAACCGTTTCGCCTTACTCCAAAATGAGGAGGAAATGGAAACACAACCAGACATCCCCCAAGGTAACGTCGAAAATTCTGCTACTTCTAAACCGTCACAAAGATCAGATATAAAAACTATGACAATTTCGAAAGATAATTTTCAAAAATCAATTCAGTCAACATCTCGCACGGAAATGAGTAATAATGAAAATATCCCACCCATTGTTCTTCACAACAAAGATAAATGGCTTAATGTGAACGCGTTACTTAACAGAAACAAAATTACAGTACTTAAAGCGCAATCCACAAATGACGGCATTCGTATATTTTTACAAGACTCCGACGCTTTTCGAAAAACGATCAAAATTCTAGACAATGAAAAATTATCGTATCACACGTGGCAACTGCCGTCCGAAAAACTGTTACACGTTGTACTAAGAGGTATCCCCGAACCGATTGAAACAGAAACAATTCTAACAGAACTACAAGAATTAGGCTATCACCCCCAAAAAGTAATAAGAATGTCTAGAAGAGACAAAACTCCACTTCCACTCATTTTGGTTATTTTACCCAAAACAGAGAAACAAATATTTCAATTATCGAATCTAGCTTATGTATCGATCACGGTTGAATCGCAAAATCCGCGCGCTTCTGTAGGGCAGTGTTCGGCCATGCACAAAGCCGATGCACAGCACCACCACGATGTGTTTTTTGCGGTGAAAACCATCACGTTTATGAATGCAGTAAACAACAAGATATGAAAAAATGCTGCAACTGTGGTGGTATTCATACAGCGTCCTACAAAGGCTGTGAAAAATGGCCAACCATTTCTAGAAATCAACCAGACAAACATATTCCCACAAATCCAAAACCTACGTCCTATGCAAACGCTACAAAACAACCCTCAAATTCACCTCTATCCTTCACTGATCTCTTTGAACAATTCCAAAGTATGTACGGAAAAATGCAGGAGATAGCCCTGCAGCTCAGTAAAATGTTTGAAGCAAAGCACAATTAATGGCAGTACAAACAAAAAATTCACTCAATATATGCTATTGGAATTCAAACAGCCTCCTACACAAGAAAAATGAATTACAGATATTTATGCAAAAAAATGACATTCATATTATGGTCCTAGGAGAAACCTGGCTCAAAAAATCAAATAACATAAAAATACCTAACTATCGTATATACAGAAATGACAGAACCGAAAACCCTGGCGGTGGCACAGCAATCCTGATTAAAAGAAATATCCCACATTATGAAATACCTTCCAAAAACACGAACATAGAAAATACAATAATTGAACTTAATGAACCGACAAAAATCCAAATTATAGCTGCATACAATTCACCAAATATAAACATCACTCAAAATGATTTATTGGAACTACTTCCACCAAACAAAAATACCTTGCTGCTTGGTGATTTAAACGCCAAAAATCGTAACTGGGGTTGTAATACAACAAACCCCTCAGGTACCGCTCTAATGTCATATTATGTCCAAAACAATATTCAAATGCACATTCCTACCGAACCCACACACTATACTCCAAACAGAAGACCTGAAATACTAGATATCGGTTTATCCACCAATATAAACGACAACAGCGAGATTTCTGTGATAAAAGACCTTATCTCTGATCACAACCCCATTATCATTAAACTTTTCAATAATCCTGATCTAAAAGAAACATTCTCAAAACATATCACAAACTGGACAAAATTTCATTATCATTTGAAACAGAACATCACAACAACCCAATACCCCTCAAATACGGCCTCTATAGAAACCGAAATCAAGACGCTCGAAAATGAAATACTGGACTCCATAAAAGCTAGCACAAAAGTCATAGAACTCCAAAATAAAACTCCAATTATCATACCTGCCGACTTAAGGGAAGAAATAAAACAAAATCGCAAAAGCAAAGAAAAAAGCGCAAAGAACACTACACCCTTTCGATTTCACAACATCAACAATTCTAAATAACCAAGTCAGAAACAAATTGAAAAAATTTCATCAAGAACAATGGGACAACAAACTGATGAAATTATGGAAAATGACTAAATCTTTAAAGTCGAAAAAACCGAATATCCCACCTCTTAAAGGACAACACAATACAGGCTACACTGAAATCGAAAAAGCCGAAATTTTAGCTGACACATTTGAAACCCAGTGTATGACAAACGAAAATGAAAATCAAAACACTTCACACGAAAACGAAGTTTTAGAAAAATACAACAGTCTAAATAACTATACAGACACAACAACTTACCAATCTGCAACTCTCGAAGAGTTGACAGAGATGATCAAATACCTAAAACCGAAAAAAGCACCCGGCGCAGACAATATTCCTAATAAAGCCATCAAATCCATGCCAAAAAATGCAGTCCAAAAATTATTAAATATTATAAACGCTTGCCTAGAAAACAATCACTTCCCGAAAAACTGGAAGACCGCAAAAATAATAACTATTCCAAAACCAGGCAAAGATCACAAAAAACCAGAAAGCCACAGGCCGATCAGTTTATTATCTAGTTTTTCAAAAATTTTCGAGCGGATTATTCTGAATAGACTGAACTCTGAAATAGAAAGAACAACAATTATACCGTCGGAGCAATTCGGTTTCCGAAAGAATCACTCCACCACATTAAAAGCTTTAAATATCACAGAAAACATCCATGAAAATTTTAACAAAAAAAAAAACTGCAATAACTTACCTGGACATTTCCAAAGCCTTCGACAAGGTGTGGCATGAAGGATTAATCTGTAAGCTCCTAGACTCAGGAATTGACATAAAACTAATTAAAATTATAAAGTCATTCCTAGAAAATCGAAACTTCTATGTTCAAGTAGGCCAAAGCAAATCCTCCATCAAAAATCTTCAAGCAGGCGTACCCCAAGGGTCGGTTCTCGCTCCAACTTTATATTCCGTATATACTCACGATATCCCAAAAGAAACATTTTATCAACTTGCACTATATGCAGATGATACAGCCGTAATAACAAAATGTCGGAACCCAGAATTAGCAATAGAAAAAATGAACAATGCATTAGGCAAAATGTCCAACTGGTTCAAAACATGGAAAATAGAAATAAATGAACAAAAAACGATAGCTGTCATGTACTCAAGGGGAATAAAAATAAAACACTTCGAACCACTAATCCTAAACGACACCCAAGTACGTTGGTCTAAAGAGGCAAACTACTTAGGACTAATTCTAGACCAAAAGTTAAACTGACAACACACATACGAAACTTCAAAAGAAAGGTCACATAGCCTTAAACCAACTATATCCACTATTATCAAATAACAAACTCACCATCAAAACAAAAATTCTGATATATACCTCAATCATTAGGCCAGCAATAACTTACGGAATACAGGCATGGGGCAGCGCGGCCAAAACTCACATTTACAATATACAAATCATACAGAACAAAGCTCTCAGAATTATCACAAAAGCTCCCTGGTTCATAACCAATAAACAACTACACCGAGATCTCCAAATACCATCCATTCTAAAATTCGGCCAAAAAATCATGAAATCAACAATAGACAAAATTAAAACACACGACAATGAAACACTAAAAGAAATTATAAATTACAACCCACTTGATCGGCGGCCCAGAGACCGTCGTCCACGACTAGTGGAAACACTAGAAGTGGACTTCTAACATCAAAATTAGACAAAACAAGGTGCAAAACTAGACTCAATGGGTAAAGATCCAAGAGCATCAACCCAATTAAAAAGTCAGAGACCACAGACAGACAGACAGACACTCGTCACTGATTACCGGTCAGTCACTCGCGCCTGGTCTCGCTCGCAAAACGGAACAACCAAAACGCATTCCACTCTATTACTTCCAACATCCTGAAACACATCGTAACAACGCTTCATCCACTTATAAAATGGGATCGTATACGTACATCCCGTCGGACTTTTTCGCCCAGATTAACGTTCCGGCAACACTACAACAAGAAAGAGATCAATGGAGATCTCAACAAGGCCCATCAGAAGAATCAGCTGGTGAGTCACAAAACTCCAAAAAGCCCAAACGCAAACGCCAAAGGAGAAATTTCCGCCACTTCCGTCCACCAGCG
This sequence comes from Novius pumilus, assembly GCA_020654155.1. Taxonomy (NCBI): domain Eukaryota; kingdom Metazoa; phylum Arthropoda; class Insecta; order Coleoptera; family Coccinellidae; genus Novius; species Novius pumilus. The sequence goes on along the minus strand of JAIFOV010000107.1, from coordinate 1,007 downwards.
CGGAAAATCCGCCTCTCACTCAAAATGACGATCTAATGAAAGATAACGATTCTGTGATCCTTGAAGATCAACCACAATCGACGATACCAACTGAAAATTCAAACGTCAACTCTTCCGTTCTGTTAACTCAACCTTCTCAAGCCGATTTTTCAATTCACTCCCAAAATTCAATTTATACAAATAATATATCCGATATTCCCCAAAATTCAGATTCAAATCTAAACTCAAACTCGAATGATAAAATAATCCCAACTTCAACCGAACCTAAAATTAAGGTACCACCCATTGTAATCCGTGATGAAACTCAATGGAAAACCGTTAGTCGCGTCATCTCTCGCGAAAAAATCAAATTTAACTCTGCACGCAATACTCGCGAAGGTAGTCCTCCCGACTAGTCCCGAGGACTATAGAAAATTAACAAAAATTCTCGACCAAGAACTAAAAGTCCCTTTCCACACTTTTCAGACTCATGATGAGAAAAAGCTACACACTGTTTTGAAAGGTATCCCTATTAACTACTTCAAGGAAGAAATTACAGAAGAACTCAAGTCTCTAGATTTCCACCCTACCCTCGTTCATCGTATGTCGAGAAAGGTCAACGATAATCGAGTACCTATCCCGGTCGTCATCGTCTTACTTCCTAAGTCCGAAAAGGACATCTACAATATCACTCATCTTTAAATTCTTTTATTTAACTTGCACACCGTGTCGTCAAATCTTGCAATGCAAAATTTTTATACTTAGACTTTATCAATCTTAATGAAAATTGGAACATATGTTTAATTCCGATGACAATACATGTTAGTCATGTTTTGGGGATGAATCTACCCCTTTTCCCTTAGATTTTCATGAATTTAATACAAATAGCCAACTTCACGTTGTCAATATGTCAATTTTCAGTTTGTTTTCGAATATGTCAAACTTACTTTTTGACAAGTCAAACAAAATGTGATGTTTTGAAGCTGATTAATTTGGTAATGATCGATTTCGCGCCGATGATGTTAGTT